>WOGR01000764.1:0-23086 GCA_015342045.1 Leptinotarsa lineolata
TCAAGTTGATGAAAGGATTAGTCCACTGTCCAGAGCTTTATTCCAAAATTGAGTTCAATGTTCAGGGTAGAACTTTAAGGCGTACAGAATTCTTTAAGCTAACTTGCAACAGGACAAATGCTGCTCAAAATTCACCACTTTATAGAATGCTTAAAACCTTCAACGAAATTTGCAATAATATTCAATATTTTGAAATCTCTGTAGACTGTTTCAAACGCATGATGAAAAAAATTTTCATTGATAAGTTGTGATCATTTCTGTAGTCTCTGTCACTCTCATAAGAATTTTGTTATTCTTCTATTGTCCAATGTAATAAAAAAAACTTCCATTCTTTTTCTCAAAGCCCACTTAAACTAAAATTATAAAATGGGTTCTCTATTGGATTTGTTAATCTGTTTGTAACCCCTATATTGGTAAATAAATAAATAAAATAAATATATTTTATAAAAAAGGTGTTTATTCTACACCTTTACTAACACAAATTCCACCAGTACAGAGGTGTGCCAAATATTTTAAGATAGAGACGAAGCTGCTTATTGCAATTCGTTGTTCAATTGAATGATTTAACGAATATCGAGGGTTGTTCTTGAAAATGGTTTCAAATAATTTTTTGTGACGCGAAATATTTCATCGCACAGTTAACCAATTTAGTTACCTGCTGTAACATTCAACTATGGCGAAGTTTCAAATATACCAAGGGAAATATGTTTCAATTTTTTTGTTGATTAAAAATTATTCAGATGTAAGGATGGTTAAAACTTTTAGAAAGGACAAAAACATGAATAAGTTCAACAAGTCCATTAAAATATAACTCTTCCTCTTGAAAACTCATTTTAAATTTTTCAGATTACGTATTTTGTTTCGGAAAAAAGTCGATAGAAATTAATTAGATTAACACTTCTATTATGTTACATGAAATTTGAATTCCATTACATTACCAAAAGTTCCATCACTTAAAACCTATGTAATAAGTTCAAAAGTGACTGAAAACAAAAAGTATCTTCAATCTATCATACCTTAACAGAAAAAATATTCCCGATATGATTGGTTGGAATGACTTGCAGCTTTTTATGCCTGAATGGATCCCATAAAATGATATTTGTATCATCTGAACCTGATGCTAGATACCTAAAAAAATCAAATTTTTTGTTAAACTACTTGACTGTACAGACAGGTTATACTTTACAGCAAGACAGCAGTGAGAGAACATAGCAATGAGGAAGTAAAAATAGTTAAAGTTGACAGTGAATATATTCGGGAGAGATTAATTTTTGAGAAAAAAGTTTTTGGCTTTCTACTTCTCCATTATGAGAACCATCGAAAGTGTTCCTATAAATGATTTTCGTATAATTGAATGTTCATATGAAGTTTCCACCATTTTATATACAGTGTCACACATAAAGTCCGCATCAAATGGGATTTTTTTTGTTTATCTCTTCAAGCAACTTTTGATATCTCCATTAGGTTGTGCTTTAAAAATGATGCCAAATGACATGCATATGACCGATCAAGTGATTTTTCTTCCCTGTCAAATTTGACATTTTTTCCAAAAAATGTTCAGAAAAGCAGTTATTGCTTAAAATTTCGAAAATCGGTAAAGAGAAATGATGATTTTTTCATTTTTTACCCATATACCAATTTTTTTACATTTTTTGTAAAATTTGACATTTGCCGATTTCTCAAATTTAGTCAAACCTCAACAAAGTTAGTGCTTTATGCCTAACTTATCTTTCCAAAGCATTTTTATTACCAAATATATAACTAGTGCATACATGCATACTAGTTCTATCACGGCGAGATCAGGCTCTGTAAATACTGCATAGCATTCTAGAGAGCATCTGAATGGATTATCAAAAAATTGTGGAAACTATGAAAACATAATATGGACAATACTTGAAGCATGTAAACGAGAGGCAACTCAGGAGCTGATACACACAAACACGGGAGACTGCAGAAATATAGGGAGAGCTAAATACATAAGTGATTATTAAATATTGAAAAACAAGCATGAGCCATTTAAACGATTATATACTCAAGTAGATAGTGTGTAAATAGGTAAGTATCGGATTAACGTGTTCCCATGCAACGTGTTGCCTATGCAAAGGCAACAACATATCCATAATGTTAAAGATGGTTGTTTCAATTATTTACAGAACTATTTTCTATGGACAACTAATCAGTGCATGGAATCCGTATTTTCAATAACTCAGAGTTAAGAACTCTTGTTAGTTTTTACCTTTACGGTAAGTTTACTTTCTAATCGCTTTTTTAATGGACATTTGCTGTGTTTTGGCAATTTGATAATTATTATCAACATAAAAAAACTTGAGAGTTTTTGTTTTGCACAAGCAGAGTGCTATAGTTCAACTGAACTGTACATTACTGTGCTTGATGCATGAAGTGAACTTTTGCCTTTTACGTTTATGATTCTGTTGATGGACGTCTCACGATGCCTTAAATGATCTTTAAATCCAGCTTTAGTCTTCCAGATTTCCAATAACATTAGTACTTACTTTCCATCTGCAGACCATTCTAAACAATTCACACAACCTTGATGTCCTTCAAGTTCGAACTCTAGCCCAAGTCGTTTGACAAGGTTATCTGTGAATTGAGAATGCATCTTCAGAAATTTGGAAGCTTCTGCATTATTTTCTCGACTCTGCAATAATTTTAAAAAATCTCGCCGATATCTCCATTTTCGAAGTTTGTCCCCCATCTACAAAAAAAATATGTAAATGATAAACACTTTAGAGGAATACACTTAGTATTACATACTTCGTGGTATATTTTTATTGCAAGAACATTTTTATGAAAACTACAGGTACAATTCTTTTTTTACGTTTTCAAAAAGAATCTTGAAAATTTGTTTACTACTTCAGAAATATCAATTTGTGTTAGTGAAAAGGATGTCAGATGTCAAAATTTGGCTGGTTACAGAGTTGCCCCTCGATGTTTATTTAGATAACACAAGCGAACCGCCCGGGCTCCGCTCGGGTGCAATGTTGATACCTACTAAATATACTTATAAACGCGTGTGATCGCTGCTAATCATAAAGTGCTATAGGGCGAAGCGCGGTGTTCGGATAGGTTTCCGCGGTTAGCGATTTGATGTACTGTTGTCCGGGTTGAACCGCGTCTGTAATTCTCATCTTTTCGACGTTTCAGCTTCTGCTTTGAAGCCGTTTTCAAAAACTAGTGACGAGACTTGAGGTCAGGGAGATTACGACCCCGTCCTCGAGTCATGTAATTCCAGGCCCAAGTGGTTCTTGCAAATGGCCCAACGGGCCATACTAAGGATTTGCTTATTGATGTCACCATCGGCTCCTAGCACTTTGAGCTAGCTTGTGGAGGAGAGCAGAGGGCAAGTGCCTCACATAATAGAAATCTACTGTACTGCTACCATTAACTTCCTAAATTATTCAAAAATGAAACTAAACTAATGGCCCCTGTTATGAGGATCATCCAAAAATATGCGAAAGAGGTAGATTGTACTTCATCGATAATTTTTGGATAGATTTAAGCCCACATCCAATTGAGAAATAGTCTCCCAGTATTATGTAAAAGATTACACAGCGGATTGTTTGGTATATGTGACTTTGTCGCTGTTCATAAATGTTATTCAATACTGTTCGACTTCTAAACTTTCGAAAACATCTCAAAACCGTCTGTCGCGTACCTGGAAGAGCAAATTCAAGCAGTTCTCACTTATTCTGTGGTCGTTCTCTAAGGCATGTTGGGTGTCACTAGACTTCTCTGGTCTATGAAAATGTAAAGCATGTGTTCCTAATAGCAAGCTATTATAGTCTGCTCAGTTTTGCAAACATACTTTTTAACGCAATTCTCACATTTTATAAATTAGAATACCCGTTACTGTCAGCCATTTCCTCGATAAATTTTTTCTTGATATCGTCTTTGTTTGGTCGTTATCATATATTTCTTTGTTCATGAAGAACTATTCTCCTACTTCCATTTCAAATCTGCTCATAAACACATTGGCAACGAAAAAAAAAACAACGGGCTTACCTACCATTACCGTACCCTCTCATACTATTTATGAGAACAGCGAACTGGAACCAATTCTATTCCATGAAAATATATATATAATATGGATGTGCACCTCGACTACTTCACCACATAGTTCATTCCTAAGATTCTTCAGGTATTCGATTGTATTTGACACGATGAATCTTACAAATAACGAAGATACGTTGAAATATATTAGAATGTCACCATCTCTCAACCTCACACCTTAGATTTTTTTGATGAATTCTTGCGAATTAACGTCACTTCAAAGTTGGTTGCGAAATCGTTATGGTTTCGAACTGTTTTCTAAGCCATTCGACGATCTTAAGATCATCCCAAAATATTCACAAAACGCAATAATTACCCATAGAAACTAGGTAGATATTAGTTATCATAATCAATTAGTCATGAATATAGAAGTTGTTAGGCTTTCACGACTTTGGTCTACTACATCAGTATCTTTCATCGGGTTTGAAGGCTGTCGTATTGTAGAACTTCTTCATGACGTTTCACTAACACAGATAGTTAGCTTTTTCATAGATGCAGTCTTGGGGTACTGTTCATAAAATATTCACTATTTTTTGTGTGATTAATTCAATGCAAACCTTTCAAGTTCTGTTCAGCAAATATGAAGCAGACAATGTATTAGTTACCCTTCTACTCCTTGTATTGCTCTCCTCTAATTGGTCTCTATTCATATCTACCAGGGTACACCTACACTTTCAAACACACATCAATGATTTCGGATAGAATTTTGTGAAAGTTTCCGTTATTTTTCCAGACTTTTGAAAGCATCCAAAAATCTATATAGTGTCTTCGAAATATGATATTTGCTACTTGTTCTTTCAAACGAATTTTTATAACTCGCTTAGTCTAACCGATGTATTTTTTGTTAGTACTCACAGTTTATTTCATATATGCCCGATTTTTCATTTTTCAATATCTTCTTTAGAATTAGCAATCATTTATTGGAGTGAGCAAGACGTCTTGGATGCTACTTTCATGTTCAACTTTTTTAAAATTTGATCTGATCTGTTAGTGTACCTTGGTTCATACTGAAGGAAAGTTGAAGATTTATGAAGACTCTTCTTAAATATACGTTTTCTGATTAAGTTATTTACTATATTTGAAGAATACCCGTTGCTTTCGGCTATGTCCCTGATAACATTTTTGACAATATCATCTTTCTTTACGCTAGTGGAAAACTAGGACAAGAAAGATTAGTCCAGCTAATTTGTGTTGTAGACAAAATGGTGTGAGCTATCAGAAATTTTTCTAAAAGTACTAGGATTTTCCTATAGACATCATATATTCCATACCCTGGTTACTTCTAATCACTGAGACATTCAAGAATAAATTGATGGATGTAGCCATTAGTACGTGGTAGGAGATCATAATGAAAAATGATAATTGAAACTTCGAATGTTTTTATACCACTTGTACTTGTTACCAACATTACTGAGTTTCATCCTACAAGGACATTTTCGAACGAATACAATAAACTCCTTGTTGGACGAAACTAGTAACGTTATTCAAAATTACAAGTGATATAAAAATATAGGAAGTTTTATTTCTAATATTTCATAACATTCAAGAATGGTAACCACTCGTTTTTAATTTTATATGTAAACTTTATGTTCGGGGATCCGTTGTTAAGAATTGAAATAAAAAGGATACATCAAGTAGTACTAAAATATCTCATCTCGCAACTTTACATTTTCAATATTATCATAAATACATAAGAATTAACAAAACTTTAATTCAATTGTGAGATTCAAGCTGTTTGGTTAGCCATTCAGCAATTTTATAAGTAGGGAAACTTGCCTTGCAGGCAATTGGTCGCTCTGACAAAAGTAGATTTTGCCTTTATATTAGAGAAAATTACATCAATACAAGTGGGTGATGTTTCAAATGTACCAGTAGGTTTATTATTAATACCATTTTTGATTTCAAATGCATAAAATAGATTTATAACCATCACTTTCTAAAAATTTACATTCATATTTCCACACACTACAAAATAAGAATTCACATTGTAAGTATTATTCATCAGATCATGGACCTCTTGCATAAAAAGAGCAGGTTTCAGGTATTTTATAACCTACAATTATGATAACTATAATTGATCTGTCTATTCTAGTCATAGCAATACTTACTTTGAAATGTTTTTCAATAGATAGGTATTCTATAATTCACGAATCAATCAATTTTAGTGAAAATGCATATTCTCCCTCCATCAAATATAGAACGATATTTAATGATATATACCAAATCATGCCAGTTCAAATATTTCAACTCATATTCATATAACTAATGTTCACTGACATATATAATGAATTATTTTGCAGCAAGATTTCGAATCACAAAACTTTTTTTGATAATCCCTGAATAGTTAAATAAAAAAAAAGATTTCATTTTTTTTCCATTCCCAGTCTGGTCCTCTAAATATTCCGCGAAATCTTCAGTCACTTCTTTCACAATATATAAAAATTAACATACTTTTGGATTTTCTCTCTTGAATTTTCCTTTATGGTCAACTTTTGGTCAGTTGAATTTTCTGGATGACCGTTTCCTTCCTCTTTATGCTATTCATTGTTGGTTTTCATATCCGGTTTACTCTCATTTTAATTATCTGGGTTAATTATGCTCTTCATGAAAATATTTTTCTACTGAATTTCTAATTTATGTATATTATTTTTCTTTCTGTCTTGTCAATCCTTTTGATAATTACTAGATTTGCACTCAGTTTCACTGCACTCAGCAGGTTTTTCATCATTCTTTTTACAGAACACTTCTAAAATGTTGTTTTGTACTTTTACAACCAAGACTTTACTAGTGGATTTATGGAGATGCATATTGTCTAGGATGAAATTGTGCTCACAATGGGCCCGCGTTTTGTGATACTCATTCTCCATTTATATACAATGAATTTCTAAAAGTGGTGAGCTCCATTTCAAGTTCATCAATTTTTCTTTGATAAGTCTGTTATTTTCCTTGAGATGCAAATGATTCATTTCCCCCAGTAGTTCTTTTTCCTGATTTGTCTATAGTCTATGGGGTTTTCAAAATTACCATTTGTGTCAATCATCAACATTGCTTTAAATTATGTGTTACACCACAATCCCCTACTTAGCACACTTCAGATGAAATTTTGAAATATTTGCAAGATGGACTGAAAACACATATCTCACTTTCCACCATCTTAAATTTTTTTATTCTTTGAAATGTGCAAATTGAAATTTTATATATCTTGTTTTGCTTCACCTTTCTGTCTAATGAAAACAGTTAAGTTATGTAAGCTTAAATGTAATGTACATATAATTAACAAACAGTTCACTTAAATAGAAAAAAAAGTGACTCAATTCAGTCCTGACATCACCTTTTAAGCATGCATAAAGTCTTTTGCAATTATTTGTGTGTTTGATATGCTTCATATTTAGAAACTGTGCTGAAAAATTAAGATCAAAGGCATACATTACATAAGTTTAGAATTTTATTAACACATTGTAAAAGGTCCATTCTTATAACACATAATTCTTTATATGTTCTTGGCAATACTGATGAGCAATAGCTTTAAGAACAAATAGTAGGTGAAAAAGTAAATTGAAAAATAAATAAAATTTTTGGAACACTACAGTATAGTAGAGGTATATACAAACTCTTAATCAAGTAATTTCAGACAAATTCTTGGACAATGAAGTGTTATAAAGAAATAGGTACACCAAAGTACCTTCAAAGATTAAGTACTCAATAACTTTCTATGAACTGATGATCTTAAATGTTTTCTCAAAGAACCACGCTGTCTAAAACCTTTTTTACAATAATCACATTGAAATGGTTTGGCTCCTGTGTGAATATTTTCATGACCGTGCCAGGTAGAGTAAGCAGAAAATTTTTGACCACAGAATTTGCACTCGTATGGTTTTTCTCCTGTATGTATACGTATATGAACTTTCAAATTTGAATGGGTAGAAAAAATTTTTCCACAATGCCAACACTGAAAGTGGTCTTTTTGAATGATTTGTGATCTAGGTTTTGTCTGGTACTTTTTATTTGAATGATTTCTGCTCATGTGCGTTTGGTATGTTTTTCGTTTCTCAAAAGTTTTTCCACAAATACAACACAAATTTGAAGTAGTAGTGAATCGAAAACTTTTGGTTGTGCCTTTGTGTCTTTTGATTTTCAAATCATCTTCATGCACTGTCAGATGGCATTGCAAGTAAGAATACATACTAAAAGTTTTACCACATGTTCTGCAGGACCTCAGGTCTAAATATTCATTGAGATCAAGAGACGTATTATTCTGTTTTTTAATGTGAATATTTATCATGTGAGCTTCCAAATGGTCCTTCCTGGCAAATTTTCTCTCACAAATGTAGCATTCGAAACTATATTTTTGTGTCTCATTTTTTGAATGAAGAGATAGAATGTGACGATCTAAAGTACTTTTTTGTGTGAAGCGTCTTGAACAAATATTGCAAGCAAATGGTTTGAGACCAGTATGGATTCGTTGATGACGTTGTAAATCAATTTTTTTGAGGAACAACTTACTACAGTTAGTACATTTCCATTTTTTAATGTTGGTGTTTGTCAAAACTTCAAGATGCTCATTTTCATGCTTTTTTAAATCTTTTTTGCTGTCGCCTGTCCATTCACAGATAAGACATTTGAAATTGATCTTGGGAAAATCATTAATTTGATTGAATGAATCATCAGCACAAATAGGATCAGATTTCACAGAATCTTTATCATCCTGATCATTTCGTTGTACACTTGGAATTGGAGTAGTAACTGTGTTCTCGATTTTGACATGAAAATCTGCTTGTGTTTTATTTGCTTGAATGGCAATTAAAATATCATTATTTTCATTGCACATTTCAACAAACCGAGAGATATCCTCGAGTTTCTGGTTGCACTTATCACATATGTTTTTTGGAAAGATGTCATTTTCTTGTACCTAAAAGGATTTTCAATATTTTAGTGCCATAATAATAGATGATTTCTTAAGAAAAAAATCTATTTTATTTTATCATTAGTATATAATGTTTAACTTCCAAAGAATGGAAAAAACCTTAGTAAATATCAATGGGAATTCTTTTGGAACAAATTTGATTCATTCACATGAAAACATTCATTTGCAACAACTCAGATAATGAATCAAACATAAATTATTTGTGACTTCTACACCAAACATTCATAATGGATAGAAACGTCTTCACATTTTTTTCATGATAATGATTTCTAATACATTATTTTTTATTTATTTACCTTAACATTTGAAATGTTTTGAATGATTAATAAGCAATATGGAATCTCAAAAATATTTTTTGATCCCCTCCTTTCTAGACAAAGTCGACAAATTTTTGGAAAATCAAGGAAGTCCAATTCATTCAGCATTGTATCCTGCGTCCTGTTCAGGGTCTTAAAAAGTCTATGTTCCCACTAATCAGGAGGATCGGGGTACCAATGAGTAATGGTAACAATGAATTTAAACTTATTCAATTTTGGAAGACCTCAGTAAGGCAAATATACTTCCATTGTTATTAAGCTTTCGCAATCCACTACTACATCAACCACTCAATTCAGTTCTCCATTCTAACTAGTTTAAAAAAATTATAGATTTAAGGTTGTGGCACATTCATATTATTGAAGGGTATTAATTGAGAAAACAAACTATATTTGGTTTCAATCAAATTTCAAACGGCATCAAGAATATTTACAAATACAATTTTAAATAAAAAATTCATTACTTGATTTTAATCAAAAGTGGCATTTATAAAAAGCAGTGTTGCCAACAGCTTGTAGCAGTGCTGCCAGAATGAAAATGCAATGATGTACTAAATCATGAAACAAAAAGTACTAACTCCGCAGAAATGTACTGAAAAGAATAAATATCAATATGTACCAAAACGAACTAAAAAGCACCAACACCGAACACAAAGAGTACCAAATAAATGGCGAGAAACTTTTGCTTATAAATCCGTTTTCTTTTTTTTGGCGGATATCCCTCTTCATTTTCAGACTCAAATTCTGATAATGAAGAAACTTCATTCTCTTCCTGTTCCATATTATCGTTGTTATGGTTCAAATAAGTCTCTAATCTCTAATTCTGCTTGGCTAATATCACTGTCAATTTCTAAAACAATACTTTCATTTTCATTGACCTATTCTAGTTCTGAAGCAACCTGCTTTTTTTTCTCGTATAACAAACCTTTGAAACTAAAACGTATTGATACATGATTATCAATACACAACTTACTTGTCCATTATTATAATTTATATTTCCAAAATGGCAAACACTTTTTACCGTGGTTTACATTTGTTTACAATTCAAATTTAGCAATTGACAGTTACAATTGAAGATTTTGACAAGAGCTTCTCATTTGAACTAAAAATTGTACTAAATATAAATTATTTGCTAAAATGTACTAGATATATTGAGCCCTGGCTTGTAGTCGAAGTCACAGCATAGGTAACAATCAGCATGATCACTTGGCCATGCCGCCTTTGATGTGGAAAAGTTTCTAGACGCCATTTTGTGAGGTGCCGATAAGAGGGCAGGACTCGCAAAATGGTTTTGGACAGGTTCGCACTCAAACTTTTTCATATCTGAAATGCACATATAATTTTGATATACCTTACGAAATGGACCCAAATTCAATTGATATAATGATTATTATGCAGACATTCTATCTGGGTATACGATTTTTTCAAAAAGTGTCAAAACAGACAAATTATATTTCTAAAATCACCAGTAGGAATAGAATGGTTAACCAACTGGAATATGAAGGAGAAATTGTCCAGCAATCAACTTTTGGTATAAACTTTATGACCTACCATCTCTTAAAATTAATGTAATTTTGTATATTATTATAACCTTTCAGTTGAATTGTTTGTTCTTTATTATAAGAACTGACGTTCTCCTTGCATTTCAGGATGAACTCTTTTTTAACATTAATGTATTTTTTTATATACATAAAATAAGTTAGATATTGGGAAATTTTCACATGGATGGTTATAATTAAATTATTCAAACATCGGTATACATTTTTTTCTATAGGCAATTAGAACTAAAAACGAATGCGACTTCGTGAGATTTATATTACTATCGAAAAGATATTTGAATTGTTTTTGTCATTTGAAATACGCCTTTCCGACTTATCCCACGTCCGTAGTTCTCTCTCTCTCTATAAATATCATTGGCTATTGTTTTCATTCTAACGTCCGTAGTTTGTGTAGTATTTTATTGAAAAGAGGTCGAATTAAATAAATATATTTATTCATTTTTTCAATCGGAAGGATCGTATCGTAAAACCAGAGATTTTGTATTTTACTCTTTGGTAACACACACTGGCTCCCAACAATTGAAGAGATGAAGAGATTCACATTTTGGCATTTACTCACTCGTACACAACGTTAGATTCCACGTCTCGATGTTTTACGTGTTGCTACGGAAGTGCAGAAAGGCCACATATTTTTATTATTTGTTTCTTGGAAATTACGACCCATATACCCGGAATTTTGACTTTTATTTCGAAATTACGATTTCATAGTCAAAATTTCGAGTTTAAAGTCGTAATTTCATGATTAAAGTCGAAAATTCAAGATTTAAAGTCATGATTTTTAAGAAACAAATAATAAAAATATACGGTCCTTCTGCGCTTCCATATGATGCATATTTCCATCATTGTCTAAAGATTTAGACAATTTTTCCGTTATGAAAATTTCGAGATTTGATTTATTACATAGTGCTGTGAAGCAATGACTAAGACGTTGTGTGATCCGCAGGTGACGTCACGGCCAGTCCATGTTATCATATATCTATGGCTAACACAGTTCTGTGACCACATTGTATCGACAAACTGATCATAACCTAAAAAAGGTTCTGTGACAAATAATTCAACAATAAAATTCATAATGAAATATTTATTTCGTGTAGTAATGTAGTGTTTAAATCTAGTTATGGAAGTGTAATCATCAAATGTACTATGTGCACCTTATTGAATATAAAAAAGTGAGGATCTTTTGTTTTCTAGGACAAAGTCAGATATAATATACATTCTATAAAATTATATAGGCACTTTTTTTGTCCTGTAGCATCTCAGCCTTTGGCCACATCCACCGGTAAAAAGTTTATCAGTGTTGCCAATTACTGAAAAAATGTTTATTGGTAACTCGAAAAGACCCGCCTATTCGGTATTGATCCAAACTCGACAATGTTGTGTACTAGTTCATACAAACATTTCAATAAGAGAAATAGAAAATGAACGTCTCCTTAACTTTTGAGGTTTTACTTTATTTGAATTCTTACTATTTCGGTTTGTTTGCAGTTTGCGAATTAGGAATGAATGCCGTGAAGTATATTAATTTTGATAATCTGCATCATTTTTCTACTGACTTCGGTGTGTTGTTGAGTGTATGTTTCATAGAAATATTGAGAGTAATTTTAGCTAGACGGGGGAATCTCACTGAAAAAAGTAAGTATCGTTCACTGAGATTTTTTATTTTTTTTGTAATAAAATGTGTATATTTTTCAGAGTGGCCAGTGATACTGGGAATATTACTTACGATACCATCTGTGCTAGGCATTGTATATTTAATGATTTGGCAAAGTGAAATATTACGTTTTGAATACATTATATGTGCTATGCAATTAGGATTCTGTATTGCAGAAATTGTTACTGGGGTATTGTGTCTTTTTTCTTGTTGTCAAACGCCTGATTACTATTAATATTGAATAAATATATAAGCATTACATTTTTCAACAACTTGGTTTGCAATGTCCTTTTATAATTAAAATTGAATGGTATGTATAAACCCTATATATTAAAAATATTCTGTCAGTAATTTAGACAAGCACCTGAAGTCTGTATATACATACACAATGGAAAAACAATTTTAAAAAACATCAAATAATGCTGTCCTAGTTAGTTAAAGCTAAAATATTAGGCCATTCATTTTTAAAACGGGGGTTAGGCATATACTTTTTCCCATGCATGTCATATATATCAAATGCATTTTTATTTTCTGTGTATGAAAATAAGGTTATTTGATTATATGGATATAAAAACTGACCAATTCGCATATAAAAACATAAATTTCGTATCAAGTAGCGTTTAAGTAGATTCACAATTGAACTTATGACTATAATTCTATTTTTGTGAAATGTTAATTGTGAAAAGAGAAACATCTGCGATACTTTCTCTTCTGACTTACCTCTCTGTAAGGAACCTTGCATAAATGTTTGTTGGATATTATTCAATGTCCATCAGCATGGTTTTAGCCGGGGAAGTAGTTTTTCGGCAGGCATTTACCAGAACCTAGGTACTTGCTGGATAGTTGTCGCAATTTTCCTCTTAATTATGCTTCTGTTAATTATTTAACAATTTTTTCCAAAGTGATAGTTTACATGAAAATTTGGATGAATTTCAAAATTGAAGCCGAGATTTTGTTCTTTTTTGGAGTCATCAATATATATTTTCTAATTTTTCATTCTTATAGTTTGAGAAATTGTCAATAAAAAATTGCATTTTGTTAATAAGATGAATTGAAATATATTAAGTTCTAATTAATTATGCAAATGATTATTTGAGTGTGCGCGTGGGGGTATGTGTGGATGCGTGCGTCTTTTGATAACTCAGTGCTTAGTTCGAAATATTTCAATACATGGAGTGTTAAAGTTAGTTATTCGGGAGTGTAGACATGCTGAATGGTTTCTCCTGTTATATATTTACTTTCTTTCAAACCGTAATCATTCAATTTGTGGTCTTTTTCGTAAACAAAACAACTTTTGAGTTGTATGTAGGTTCGTTTTATGTTCCAGATGTGCAATAAAAAGGATTTTCTAATATTCCAATTGGGGCGCAAGCTGCGGGGGAAAAAGGCGCGTTCATAAAATAAAGTCACCTTTTCATCATTGTTTCTCCGTATCGGTATACTTTCGGAGGCTGAAATTTTGCATGTAGGTTCGTTCCCGCGGGGAAAAAAGGCGCGACCATAAAACAAACTTATTTTTTCATCACTATTTCTCCATACCGTCATATTTTCGAAGGCTGAAATTTTGTATGTCGGTTCGTTTCATGTTTCAGATGTGCAATAAAAAAGGATTTTTAAATATTCCAAATAAAACGCCAGCCGCGGGAAAAAATGGCGCGTTTATAAAATTATCTTTAATATATCCTCTATCTAATCTGTCCATAATGTGATCAATATGGCCCATCACAGCATGTGATTCGAATATTTTCGAAGATATTATAGATTTAAAATGTAGGGACGTAGCGGTTGCGGCGGTACCGGTACAATTATATTTTGCTCTTTCAAGAGTAACCTCTAATGAAAACATGTTTGTATTGTCTACTGACAAAAAAGCTTTGAACGTTGTTCTGTTATATATTTAGTATCAGCATTGCACCCGTGCGGAGCAACATAACCATTTTCTTTATTGTTATTGACTTTGTGCTGTATAAATGCAAAGTCATGAAAAATAAAATTTTCTGTTTTTTACCACTTGTATTAGTTTGAAAATGTCTTCATAGGACGAAACTGCAGTAACTTTAGTTACAAATACAAGTGGTAAAAAACTTAGAAAGTTTTATTTCTCATTTTTCATGGATCCAGCCCATTTCCCCATTTTTACCAAACGTTATTCAAACTTGGAATGCAATGTATATCATATATAATCTGGGTACATTCACGTTAAATAAAAGTCATTTGCATTGAACTGTAGTGATAATGACTACATAGAAAGTTGTATATGCTACAGGGGGTGGTACATAGCTTCAGCCTTAAACAAGAGTTATCCGGAAAAAAATATAAAAAACTGAGCTTTATACTTTAAGGAAATTTAGGTATTATTTTATACACCTTTACTGCCTGTTACCTGCCCAAGTAACCACAACCCAATCTCTATAGTCGTTGGTTGTTCTCACCTGTATAAGGGACATGCATAGAACTTTCAGCTTTTATAAAATAACGAACGTCTGGCAGTCGTGGGCTCTTGCTCTAATAGTAAGTGGTAGTAATTGCTGATAATTTTGGCCTATATAATAATAATAACAATATTTATTTTCCTTAAGACATAAACATGTATTGGAATAGTCAGTTATATAAATACAAGCAAGAAGATCATACAATCACATCAAGAAATTCTTGCACGATATAGAAACTATGATTCAATAAAAACATTTTCAAATTGCATTTAAAAACATTGATTCTGTCAATTTCTCTGAGAAAAGGAGATAACTTGTTGAACATTTTCAATCCCAAGTAAAAGGGGGACTGGCCAGTTATGTTGTATTTATAGGGTTTCACATAGAAGTTCAACCATTACAAATGGTTCAATCCATTCACATTTCTCATTTACATTCTTCAAACTACACAACGATGCATGGAATTGATACTTTTTTAAATATGGTACAACCAATATAACCTCAACCCGACCTCCATTTTTGAAAACTGCCCGTTTTTTGCAGGTATAAAGTTTTTCAATGCTTTTACAATACACCAAAGTATTTGAGTCAAGGTGAGGTCTGATAATAGATGCTAATATCAAGTTCTATTCGAGAAATGTTTCATCTATATCTCTGCATGTATGTATTTCATTAGTTTTTTTTCCATGCCATTTTTCTTCATTTGAAGTCATTTATACTATATAATAGAATATGAAGCGGCGGCCTCTAATAAATTGCTGGAGCAGTACTTTCTCCATTTGAAGGTATATTGCAAATCTGTTTATACTTTTCCATATCAACTTTCATGGCACTATCAGAGTATTACCAAAGAGTTTATATACATGGCATTGTCCGACTTGAAGCACTTCAACATTTTGAATATGGACCTGTATTTTTACACCAATTCTTTATTGTGTATTTAGTTTTTTTTTATATTTCTGAGTTTCGGTAATTTGGTGATCGTGAAATAATTTTTTATTACGCTCCTGATGATTGTTCTAATGGAGCTGTATGTACCTACCACAGCTGATTCTCAAAAATTTCACCAAGTACCTGAAATATTTGATATATTATAAATATTATAAACCTTTAATTTCCCACTTGATACAACTTCTGGGAGTTTGAGGAAAACTTTCTCATCAGCTCTTGTGATGTTTAATGGAAAGTCAATCAGTAATAAAAAATAAGAGTTATTGCTTAAGAAAAATTTTTTGGTACTGACCTCAAAGTGAAATGAATTTTTCTTCCAAAGTTGCGATAACAACACATTTCATGTTTTTGGTGTAATTTTTGAGAATCAATTCTGATACATAAAGTAAGCTTCCATTCGAGAGATTATCAGGGCCGTAATAAAAAAATAATTTATCTGGTTATCATCAAATTACTGAAACTCGTGGGGATATCAAAAAAACTTTGATTCTGCGATATTTGAACATTACTGATTAAAAAATTGCTTCCAAAAATACAGAGGTCCTTATTTAAAGTTTCAAAGGTTAGATTGCCTCAAGTTGGAAGAAGCCCTGTATCAAAATTTTGAGACCATATTTAGAGCTGTTTTTTGTTTCAGTTTGTCAATAGTACCAAAAAATAGTGAATTTTACTACACTTCAACATACTCCATAACTCCCATGCATAGTTTATTTAAAAACATATTTTAATTTTCCTTCATATAGATAGTTGGTCACTAATAAGTCGTTGCTGAGACTACAGATCTAACTTTCATCCTAACAGTCAATGCACATACCATTGATGATGTGTGCCGAATTAGGTAGCAGACGAACTGTAACGTACTACAAGTTCCATTCAACCACAGCCTACTTGCCCCGATTTTGTTCACTCTCATCTATAAAATATATCAATTTCTAAAATGCATTGTCTGTTCAATATGACTTGAATTTTAATAACCACACTCAAGATCTCTTGCTAATTTTCTTTATTGATTTATCTCATTGCCCTTTGCCTGTTCCCCCGATTCGAAGTAAATAGATAAACTAAGCCAAGGACTAACATGGAAGCTACATAAAAAAAAAGTGCATAGTATCCTGCCCAAGCCCAGGTGTTTGGAACATGTTCGTATCTGATCTTTACTCCATCTGCATCTACAATAGTCTTTTGCACCATCCTAAAAAACCACCAATGCATTGGCAATATTCCAAGCAATATTCTTCAACTACAGTACATAGAGAATATCACAACCGTTAAGATAATTTTCCAGAAGCGCTTGATTTTTGAATATTATTAAAATGGAATTATCATCAGAGTTTATTCTGAATACCAACAGTGGTCTAGAAAATTATGTTAAAATATTGCACAATACCTTCCATCATTCCAAAAGATCTTAAAAAAATATTTTCTCAAATAAAAGATTCAATGTTGAGAATATAATATTTGAGATTTGATTGAAATATAAATTACTTTCCGATTGTTTGAATATTAACTGTTAACAACTCAAGAGTGATAATTACCCTGAGGTTTGAGGTTAACAGCAGCAAAGTAGAGTAAACACACTGAACACAGTAAACAACACAGGGTACATTTCACTAAGCGCTCTCAACGATCACACTCACGACCGCAGTTTTTCCCGTTCCACTTGCTTGCGAGCGTTACTGTCGTAAACTCAAGTGGAATGGATTTTTGAGCGTTTTGGGCGTTTATGTGAACACTACAAATGGCGGGGTTGAAAAAATTGAGTGGATGTTTTAATAAGGTTACGTAAGCCTCAACAATAAGTTTCAATAATTGCAAGATGACTTTATTTATATTGAAAAAAATGTATAACTTAATTTTTTATATACAATTTCAGTGAAGTTGTTGAACAAATTGAGTAATTTGAATGTAATCAAAATGTCTTTTACGGCAATTGGATATTGATGATGCGTCGCAATAGTGCTCCAGAAACTAGTTCATATAGAGAATGGAATGCAACTTCACAAAATTATAATCATGAAAACCGAAAACTTAGGCCACGTATTATTGATTATGAGGGTGCATTTCATCGCTATTCAGGTACATGATTTTCCATCACATATTGCACTGTAAATTTTGAAAATGTCATGTCTTATTGTACATTTTGATTATATTCTGAATTTATGTTACTTTTATATTTACTTTATTTTGTGTAAGTACTTATTCCATTAATTATTTATGGAATAATTTAAGAAATTAGATTTGAATTACTAATGACAGATAACATTTATGTCAAATTTAAAAAAATGCGCCAAAATATTCTCAACGTCCACTTCGACCCACCTCCTGAGATGGGTCGTTGTGAGCTTGCCGTGAGCGATAGTATTGACGTCATGAGTAACGTCTTCGCCGCGACCACAACGATCGCGGTTGTTATGTGGAACGGCTGAAGGAGCATTTTGATCATTGTGAGCGCTTAGTGGAACGCACGGTATGCATCTTGGTTATGAATCCAAACTCGTCATCTGCCAATTGTCAGTGTAATTCATTGTGAAGTGTCACTTCAGCAAAAGGTAATATTCTTCTTGTGGTAATATATCTTTATGAAGGAGAATATATATTTGTACAATTTTTTTTTTAATTTTACTCCCGAAATTAAATTTTGATATTGTCCAAATGTGGTGTTAGCCGAAAAGAGGTACATAGTGTGTCAAAAAATGAGTTTTGACTTAACAATGGTTTCGGACACTTGAAAACATGCTTTTTCAAGTGAACTACGTCAAACTTGCGAAAAAATATTTTTTACACCTTCATTTGGTAATCGTTTGATCAGAACCATTCTCTGCAAAAAGGTACAGGTACGACATTCTTAAAGTTCTACGATGCTGATGCGAGAACTGTTCAGTTGGATATCATTCAATTTCTCCTCAACTCAGCATACTCCGTTTCACTATTTTCTGATGTAATATTTATACCAGAACTTGCAGGAGATTAATCTTCATTACATACCGCATCGTATATCTCATTAGCCGCTTCGAACTCTTTATATCGTCACTTGCATTTATTTTAATAAAACCATTGTGAAAATCAATAATTCATGATAAAATTATCATCTTCATTACATACCGCATCGTATCGCCCATTAACAGCTTCGAACTCTTTATCGAAAACCTATTGATTCTTTTCAAAATCGTCACTTGCGTTCATTTTAATAAAACACAATTTGTGAAAATTAATAATTCATTATGAAATTCTCACGAAAATCACGAAACTAAAAAAAAACATTTGTGGTGATGAGATAGAAAACCGAAAAACTAAATAGTTACTGGAATCAGTTGCATTGTAGCCCAATCATAGACTCGATAACTGAAGCTACCGCCATAGTACAACGAGAATATACATCTCAGATTGAAGGTATGACGTCACAGATACCCAGACCAATGATATCAAGACCTCACACCCTAGTGAAGGCGAGTACGTAGAAGAAACTTCAGACGCATTTTTTCGATTTTTTTTTTTCATACACTCTACTCATTTTCGGCGAACTCCACATATTAATAATCGAAATCAAGCCCCTTTTCATGGCAATGACCCTGATTGTTTACTTTACAAGATGCAAAAATAACGTGATTTCGAAGAAATGATAGATGTATTATTTACTGACCGCCTTGGAAACTCATTTTTTAGAAGAAACTGTTTCTGTTCAATCTACTTTGGAAAATATTTGGTTCTATCATAAAGACACATAAATCATAAACTCATAAATTTACGAGCCATACTTCGGCGTGTCATTATTCAAGTTTATTTGGAGGCATAGTGTTTTCTTGTTTGAATAATTACATCAATGACGTCACAATCTACTCCACTTTTTGATATTATTTATAAACAAATCATCAGAGAGGTTGTGAATTATTCTTTGAGATACGTTTTTGATAAGGAATCGATGCTTTTTACTGTCTTTTGGGTGCATATACTTCCACAATCTGGAAATTAAACGAAAGTAAATCATTACAGAATCTGCTGAAGTGTAATGAAGGGCAAATAACTGAAAAGAAAATTCACGAAAAGTTACTGCTTAGTATAAACCACTGAAGAGTCCAATTAATCAATAACACGTATTTATAAATTTTACCTACAAATTGTATTTTCAATGAAAAAGAGTGAAATTTTTACACTTAGCTCTCTTTGGATGGTTGAAGTTTTGGAAAATAATACTTTACCGCTTCAAAACGGTAAAGTATTATTTATTGTGAACAACGCCTCAATTGAACATACATCCTTGATCAAACATCGAGAAAATGAAATGTGCAGATGTCATATGCAATAGTCTACATGAATACACATATTGAGAATTTAATTCAAGTTCATATTTTCTTTTTCACCCCCTCGCCTTAGCAATGGCAACCAAGTAGGTCTTAAAGAAAATAAGATGCCAGTTATATAATCATTCGAAGTTTGAAGTGAAATTGTTTTAATTTGTTTGAAATAATTGTTTTTCCTTATTGAAACAATTTTGTTGATGACGTTGCATAAAAAAGTATGATTGAAATAATATCGAAATCATCAAAGTGAGAAAATATGATCTCTGTGCATAATGTGAGTTGCTTCAAACAATAAAAACGCGCCAATATTTCGAATGGAGCAGCATCGGGAAATTCAACAAATCATCTATAATATGAGCTCTCAGTAGGTATGTTTTGTTCGCACTAATCTTATACCAGAACTTTTATTCCCGCCAAAAGTTATTCACTCTTTCTGCTTGATCAAAATATATTAAAGAGCGAATTACTTTTGGCGGAGATGACTCAATCTGGATGCCAACAAAACACAACTAGTTCACGTGCTTGCTTTTCGCTTCTTGGCTTATAGCGTATTGTGTTCTTATTGGCCGAATAGTCTCCGAAATATCTGAAAGCGCTTATCAAGGTCACGAGCCAAAAAGTCAATTACAGTTCGACCTTTCTATATAGACTATAATATACAAAGATTCAAGTAATACAGGTTCTAGGACACAGAATAGTGTGTCTAGGATGTCATCAGAATCATACGTTAGTTGGTGTACTCTTTGATCATACGTCGTTGATGAAGAGTGCACGAACATGAACCTTAAGTTAACACTTCTCATACTGCGCATAATCCTGGTGTTCCAGAAACGAAACTTTTCAAAACCAGAAAAAACCCAATAATGACCATAAATATTATTTCTTACCTGTATGACTACATGTTTGCCATCCACAGCACCCAGTGGCGGATTTACCAGCAGGCTGAGTAGGTTAGAGCCTAGGGCGGCAAATTTCTTATTTCGATTTACCAAATTGAAAAAATATTATACACACACCTAAAACGAATTTCAAAAACTGGAGAGAAATTAACATATTTAACAAAAAACGAAATATAATCCTAAATACTGAATATTTCAACATCTCTACATAAACAATTGCTAAACGCTTTACAAGGTATATTTTAATTATCATGAATTTTCAGAATATCGCAATAGCGATTCGATATTACCGATATTACAGTCGAAATTCAATTGTTTTTACATATTTTTTTCATTTATAATTGCTTTAATTTTTTCTCCGTGTACCTAATAATTATGATATCTCTACTTACACAATTCAATCTTGATACAATATCAATGTTTCAACCATGATTGCTGCAGCAAATTTGCAAATTGCCAAATTCAATTTCAGAAAATTATTTCTTTATGCGTAAAAATATTGACTGAAATTGACAAATTGTCATTAAATGAAAAACTAATTCAATATCTTGGTTTGAATTAATCGAATAACTGATATTTGGACGACTGCGACTTGACAATAAAGACATTTTCTCCGCAAAATATGAAGTTAGAAAATTGGCTGATTAAAAAATTGATACATTTCATCAGGTAATTATTTTATTCGTAGTATGGACAAGTTTGGAAAATCTAAATGAGCATGCCTTAAGCGCTCATGTCGTACACGAATTATTATAATTAGTATTTTGCTAACTTTTTCGAAAAGCCAACTTTTTCAGAAAATGCCAATCAAAATGAATTATTAACAATGAGATAAAACATTGTTTAAATTGAAGGGGTTATATTTTTAGGAGTGACTAATTTTTGGAAGATTCTCACATATTTTTTCTGTATCAAGATGGAGTAGTAGAAAGCCAAAAACTTTCTTTACCAAGAGATAAAACAATACTGGGCGGAAATTTTTTATTCAACGGCTTCTCTCCAGTCAAATGAGTATTGGGCATTCCACGCCAAATCAACGACTTTTTACCCTGACCCCTTCTGATTCAGCTGAAACTTTTTTATCTTTTTTTTACCTCATCAAAAATGCTTTTCAAAATTTTTTCAAATTTGTCACCCGACCAAAAAAAAGTTACGTATTTTGTGAAAAATCAACTTATCGAAAAGTTTTCTTTTTTTAATTTTTGGTTTTAGATGTTTGGTTTGGAAAAAATATATTGAAAATATCCAAAGCAGTAATCACTGTTTATTTTTTAATTTCTGGAAAAAATCAAAAATTCCTTCGTGACTACTATTTTTATTTTAATTTTTTTTTCGTTCTCTTATATAAAACTGACATCATTCATGAATCCTCAAATTTTTTTCAAAGTGTTGTTTGACCATCTTCTATTTTTTTATCGATTGAAAAACATTTTTCCCTAAATTCAGCTTATTTCACATAACACCACTTTTGAAAAATTTGAGAATTCATGTGGAACCTCATAAATGAAATAAACAATTCCAATTAAATAATTCATTTATAAGCGGCAAAAATTAAATAGCCTACGAGCGGCAAATTTGTAAATCCGCCACCATGCAATAGGAAAAATTCCACTTTGACTCAAACTCACTCGAGATTTGCAACCACAATTTTTCATTAGGTGTTATGAAAATCATAGTTTCTTTTATAATCTCAGATACTGGCTCTTGCCAATTCAAAAGTTGTAGGTTGTACATATCGTACTATCTCCCGAACCGAGAAATCTTGAAAGGGAATAACATAGCTGAGCCGAGTCTGATAATAGGAAAAAATGTTTTGGGAAAGAAAGTTTTTGGCTTTCTACTACTCCATCTTGATTCAAAAAATGTGGGAATCTTCCAAAGAAAGGAAGGAAGTAATCATTTTTTTGAAAAAATGAAATACCACTAAACATAGATGTGTAGATCATTCAAAGAAGTAACTTACAGACACAAAATAGAAGAAAAAGGC
>WOGR01000765.1:0-23064 GCA_015342045.1 Leptinotarsa lineolata
AGCGCTCGAGCTCGTCCAATGCGCGTTGCATATAGACGATCCCGAGCTCCCGACCCATGGAAGAGGAGAGGAGAGCCGTGTCGTCGGCGTAGAGGGATGGGATGTAATATTCAAAGTCATTGTCCTATTAAATAGCCACCCCACCTATAGCTTAAGAAACGTCATCACTCATCACATAGAAAAATTTCATGACCGGCGCGGCATCTTAGCTTTAACATCGCCATCTATTGGCATATGTTAAGAATAAGATGCAAACGTCGTTTGTCTATCTTATACAGCCACAATCTGTTCCACCATCACTTTGGAGTAAACATTCCGTTGAAGATCTTTTTTGATGATGTCTAGTTCGTTCTCGAGCCCAAAAGCACGATCCAGTAGAGTGTTGATGATTCCTCTTCTGGTAGATTGATGATGGTTGGATTCGTGACTCAGATACCAGAATCAAAGTATATCAATGATAAACATCACCTGAATATATTGATATAATTTGATTCTGAAATAAAATAAACATAAATAATTGGTAGGCTTATCATCAATCAATTAGCCAAAGTGAAACTACCAAAGCAGGTGTTCCCCAAGGCTCAGTCCTTGGACCCTTACTCTATACACTACATGTTGTCATTGAAAATTGCCTACATTATAGGTAGATACTTTAAATTCGCAGATGATAGTGTTCTTGTGTATAAGGGTAAAGACTTGAAACAACTCAAAACACTAGTAAATACCGACCTTGAAAGGTATCACAGATGGCTTGAAAAAAATAAACTTCAGATCAAAGTAAAGAAGACTACTTTTATCATCTTCTCTCAGAAAAACATGAAACTACAGGACATCATAGTGGAGATAAAAGGCATAGAAATAACGAGTCCATAATACAAAATTTCTTGGACTAATAGTCGATGAAATCCTATGCTGGAATAACCATATCACCCATGTAGAAAAAAAGTAATTCCAATGGTTAGTGCCCTGTATTGCTGTCGAACCTACTTACGCTCATCTTCACTCCATCAAATATACAGTGCATATTTCTTATTAATATTCAGCTATTTAGTTCCTATACGGGGTGCATGTGGACAGACATTATTAAAAAAAATAAAAACACCTCAAAACAAAGTCGTGAAAATGTTATTCAGGCTTGACTACAGAACCTCAATCGATACTTTATACAGTATAACCAAGATACAGCCTATTCAGGATATTCTAAAAATCGAAATGGTAAATTTGCATACAAGGTTATACATGAACAAGCCAAATGTAATACCAACCTCACATTCGTTAATCAGCTCCACAAATACAATATTAGTACCCATAATAATGTCTTTTCAGAACCTGTACGAACTAATATTGGCTTAAATAATCCCATTACACTTTGCATGAAAACTTTTAATACTCTTCCCAAAGAAATAACAGTCCTAATATCAGTATCTTTAAGAATAAAATAGAGTTTTTATACTAGCATACTCAACGAAGAAACGGCTTAAATCTTTCAATTTCTCTATATCAATTACTATTAGATTTTTATTTTATTTACAATTGTATTATGGATTCTCAAATGAATCTTGATAGAATTATTTTGTTGTACTGTATAAAGTATTATTATATTGTTTTTAGCTATTTTTCCGAGACCAGCATGTGGTGCTGCTTCAGATAAGTTTTTTTTGGACAGTGCTGCTATTTCAAATAATATTTGAAATGTAACAATCATTGCATTATCTAAATGAAGTTCTTTAATAAAAAAATATACCAACTCAGCATATGTAGTAATAGGGCGGCATAATTGGTATTGCACACAGGCTACTCCCACATAAAAAAGAGGGTTGCAGTTCTGGTGTGTGGGAACACAGTTCAATTTGAATTTATTTTACGCCAAAGGTTCCAGATATGATTTGTTACTGGTGCATAAATCCACCTTTTTACTAAATTTTTTTAAAGATAATAAATGATCACTTTTTTTCACTTTCAAAAACTAATAGTTCATATACAGTCAGATTTTCATTCAACCAGCAGATATATTAAAGCTACATCATCATTTGGGGACCATATTCAATCATTTCAATTACAAATTTTCAACTTTGAGGTCCAAATCTGGAGTTATATTCATCTTGGCTATATATTTTATGTACTCAATCTAGATCCCAATGGCCTACCAATTTTTTCATGGCGTTTTTGTTGCTGTTCTAATGCTCTCCTTTCCCTATCTTCTCTTTTCTTCTCTCTCAGTACTCTTTGTGTATCATGTTCTAAAGTCTCATTTTCCCAACCCGAACTCTCTTCCCATTCCCTCAGTTCAGAAGTGGGCTGAAATTTTAACAGTAAGAACTTTTTGAAAATGTCTCTTAGCTTATACATACAACTGGATTCAGTGATCCTCCTACAAAATTCAATCTGTCCATAGTATTATTTTTGACATAATCAGTGTTGATTAAAACTTTTGTTTGTTTGGTAATCCTGGGAGTCATATCTTCAAAGAAATTCAACTGTTCTCCAGTGTCAGGTGATTCTGAATCGGTTCTAGCAATTTGAGTTTGTTTTCGGTATAATTCAATATGATCCTGAACAGTTTTAGGTTTATTCGGCAAGCCTTCTTCCCAGTTGCCCCAGTTCTCAGTTTCATGTTTTTGTTCTTCGATGTTGGATATAACATGAGTAAGTGGAACAGAATCACTACTACGTCGTCGTCTTCGGAAACAACATAAGGCTTTTCTGAAGAGATTGGTGAAAATCAAAATAAATGATTTGATTTTATTATATAGTAAAGTCACTATCATATTCGGTTGAGGATTTTTAATAAAGCTAGCAAAAATCGTGTATATTTTCACAAATTCATACCGTTCAATATTCAATCCACATTGATATATCTAAATAAAATAAACATTTATATCAGATTGCTTTGGTTATGTTATATTTTTATTTATCAGTTTATCTTTGTTAGGCGCGTTCGTTTATCCTTGAAACATAAGCCGTATTTTCATGGACAGCAAGTGTCTTCAATTTGACAGAGTTGGATTTTTCAGCGTAGCAAGTCTATTAAAAATATAAAAATATGTCGAGCCGAGTCGGTAAATAAGTTATAGCAAAAATTACTCATTCTGGAATAAGATTAGTGAATTAGGACAAGTTTGATATTGTGGAATTGGCGCGGTGGTAGTGCGCCCGACTTACGATCGGAAGGTCGTGGGTTTGATTTCGGCCTCGACTAGATATTTTTCTCGTATGAAGGCGACAGCTGATTAACGGAACAGATTTTAAATAATTTGATAGGGTTGTTCTATGCCTTTTGCAGTTCCAATGATTTGGCGAAAAACAACAAATCATGACAACGACTGTTACTTTCGCACGTTTGAGAAAGAATTTAAACTCCAGCCTGTTTCACTACTGATACTCATTTATTTGTCTAAGCAAAATTTTTTTGTTAAATTCAAGAACGCCTCTAAACGAATACATGACGTCATTGGAGGAACACGGGTTTCTCCATAATCGCTGGGTTTCCCCTTAGACAAGAGAAAAGGAAGGACCCGTAATGTAACGAACGCTGTATTCCGTTCAGGCTGTGTCAGCCTGAACGGAATACAGTGTTGACATTTCTGAACCACTTACCTATAGTGCTATGGTGAGGTAAATAGTATCAAACACCTGCCTTACATAGATACACCCTTTGGGTGAAAACAAACTTAAAGTGATAGCGAACTTACGCAGCTCAGTATATTTTTTAATTTGCGCTTTTGCAGTTCCTTAGTAATACAAGGCATACTATCAAACATTAACATGTTCTCAGAGGATATCAAATTTTTCTTATTCAACACTTTAACAAGTGATTTTAACGAAATAACTTTTTTGTATCTTTCAAGCTTCTGCTTTAGAACTCTTATTGTTCTTGTTTTTTCTTTGTTCTTTTGCACATCATTAAAAACTTTTCTTCTTAACCGTTTTTTTCGAAGAGTTTCTTCTTGTCCCTATGCGAAGCTGAAGTACCTGACACAGCCTCTAGGTGCAATGCTTTTCTTTTCACTCTGTAAAAATATATTTTTCAAGAAGAATATTATGTACATATTATTTTCAGTGGTTTGAGTTTTAAATGTGTGTATTTCAAAAATATTTTCATTTATACACAAACGACTGATGAAGCAGTTTTAATCATCAAATGATCAGAAATATGAAGTTCGAAATATTTTTGTGCAGATATTTTTTTGCATTTGATATCAATGAATAATACAAGTAGTCTAATAAAAAGTTAACTAGTAAGATCACAGCAGAATTTTTCTGATATATGATCCGTTTCTTTAAAAAAGTCTAGCAAATAATATAAAGTGAATTTTAAAAAAATGAGCACTTGTTTATATACCTGTGATGCACTGTTTGGAACCTTTGGTATAGTAATGAATATTACTGGAGTCGTATCCCAACACCAAACCGTTATTTTTAACACCTCGACACGTGTTTCAATCACCAAGTGATCATCTTCTAGAGGAAGATGATCAGTTGGTGATCTATAATAGTTTAATCTTCATCTTGAAGATGATCACTTGGTGGTTGAAACACGTGTTGAAGTTTTAAAAATAACGGTATGGTGTTGGGATAAAACTCCAGTAAGATTCGCTTGTTTATATAGTTACACATATAGATAGCAGTTACCGAGAAAACAAGAAAATCCAGTTTAAATAAAACAATATTTTAATGAAACTTCCATGAAATTAACATGATTTATAATATAATTTGACATGCAAATGGGCCAAGTCAGTTTCTCAATCAACTCCCTATGGAAGGACTTACCGTATCCTAATATAAACATGTCATAACGAAAAAAGTAATACCAAAAATACAGAAGAGAAAATAAACAAAAGTGTATGATGAAAAGAGTATAGTATCCAGCAGAACTGAGAGGCATTCTATTCAGTAGTCATTTATATTCTCGGTGAACACAAATGGTTGTGTTACAGTTACATACAAATTTTGAAATATGTGAAAAAATAGCCATTTCGCCTAAATATCTAATATTTATATAACAATTTCAAATTAAAGTAAATTTTTCTCACAGCCTTCATTTATCTTATACAAAATTAAGGCATATCTTAATGGAATGACCAACTAGAATTCGTCAAATTTTTTCTGAACTCAAATTCTCTGATATCTATATTTAACAAAGTTGAAAATGTTCATAATATTTTTATATGTCCAAATTATCACATTCAGTTTGCAGACAATGTAGCTACGACAGAATGACAAGTCACAAATTACATTATACTTTGAACATGATATTGCAGTGTTTCAAACAAATATCTTTATATGAGGGGTGTTTTCCGTAATCGATTAGACTGCAATTTTGAGAGTTGAATATGCTTTGATGACCAATTTCTTATTGTCAATTTACTGCCTAATAACACAAAATAACCACAAGACTTTTATAAACATCTCTTTGGTCAAGCAGAGCATTAATAAAAAATGAAGTTGGTCTTTCCACATACAATTTATCTATCATCTAAAATATTACAATTACTTTCTGTTAGTATGGTTTCACAGCCATCAATTATTACATATTAATGGTGTAACAGAACATTATAAACTCATCAGATAATCTGTAGAAAAGTACAACAATAATAGTAACAACAGAATTTGAAATTCAGAAATAATAAATTTATTAAACTTCTACAGTAATAAAATAAAGTAAAATTTAAAACAGCCGATTCTTTTTTATACTTAGATTACCTATAATCTAAAAGTTTCAATAAAACTTCATACATATTTCTGTCACGGATAACCCTTATAAATATTTTAGTATCTCTAGAGGACGGTTTAACAAACTCTAAAGTTTTTTGGATTCATAACCTTTCCCAATCTGAAAAATAAAAAAAAATTAATAGAGGATTTGCTGAAGTACAATAAAAGGCAACCTGAAAATTTTGCTACAAAAAGTTACTGTGTAATATAAAAAATTAAAGGGTCAAATGAGTCAGTAACTTGTATTTATACATATTGCTCACAAATTCAATGGTTTACTTTAGATGGTTAAAGTTTAGGAATTAGGAAACCCATCATTTTCCTTTCTCAAAACACAATATGAAGAATGCCCTAATCGAAAACAAATATACATTGTAGTGTCACGCTGTAAGGGTATTGTGACTCCAAGGTCTCAATCTGCCTACTTCCCAGGTCTCGTCGCTGGTCTCTGCAAGGGTCTCAATCTGCCTAAGCGCCAATTACAATCTGCCAGTCGACGCTTGGGAGTAGGCAGATTGATACCATTGCGGAGACCTGGAGAGTAAGCAGATCGAGACCCCGGCGTCAAGTCACAAAACCCTTGCAGCGTGTCATTACTTGAGGAGTAGGTAGATTGAGACCTTACTGTAGTGATAGCTTCATGAAAATGGCTTCAAAATCGAAGCCGAAACATCGAACTACCAAAAACACAAGACGCGGTTCACCCCGGACTTACCAGATTGCAGATTGCAAAACGCGGAAATTTTTCCGAAAACCTATACATACACACATACTTCATTGTCATTTGATTTCGACCGATGTCTCTGTGGCTTTTTAGTAACTGATAATGGAAAACCTAATTTCCATTATGAAAAAATTCAAATTCTCATTATCATTCCTACATTATAACAAATTTATTATTTTCGTAGTTTCTTATTTAGAACCGTTGATTGAAAATCGGACTTGAATATGAAGATTACAAAAAAATTAAAGTTTCGAATTTTGGATTGAAACTCACTGTGCAGGGTAAGAATCGATTTCTGAACAACTTCTTCAGATAACTTACTTCAATATCTCCTACGTGAAGCAAAATATCGAGAATTTGCCTTTTTCGCGGGAACGCAGTAGGCTAGGTTTACTGATGTCACTCGGGCTAAGTATTGTAAAAAGTGCGGCCCAAGAAGGTCTATGCCTGTACCAAAAATCAAATATCTGTTTTGAAAAATTACGTTTTGACAAACGTGTGTTGAAGTAAAATTACCCTTTTCGTTCTCAAAACCCAACATTTGTCAAAGGAAATATACTTGCTTCTGACCGAGATATTCTTTGCAAGTGAATTAATTGGGTTTTGAGAACGGAAATGGATAGTTTTAGTTTAACGAACGCTTGCCGAAGGAAATGAAACTGTCACCGATTGAGGAATTCTCCACAACTGACTTTTTGGAGTTCTGAGAACAGAAAAGGATAGTTTTCCGAAATGTTGACCATCTAAAAAAATCAGTTTAGACATTTATCTGAAAATTCCGCACTAATTTGACTCTTCAGATGTATATATTATGCAGTAACTTTTCAGGGTGAACTATTCGTTAGTACTTTATTTCATTTCAGCAGACTCTCTTTAAATATGTATCCTTGCTCATTTCTAATTTTAGGTTATAAACCCAAAACCACTGAAAATATTGACTCTTCCACAACAATGTCTTTCAAAGAATATTGTGCGTTGTACTATGACCACTACATAGTGTACTTCAAAGGTAATTATGAATATGTCGCTACATTATTTTTATTATGAATTTAGCCAAAATATTGGAAAAAATTCAAAATGCTATTGAAGATAAACTAACTGAGAAACATCTTTACTTCTCTACAATTTCATTCACATGTCACTCAGTATATTGAGAAACATAATAGTAGTTTATTTTCTATTGCAAAGTGAAAATGAATTGAATTTGCCTAATTTTAATTATTCTGCCAAAACATTGATGTAACCACTGAATGAATTTTGAAAGTGTAACTTTCAATAAAAAAATATTGAATATGATAACTTGGGCATCTCACTGGAATATCTCATTACATTTACAGTATATTGAAATTTATGCTCACTTCCGGCCTATCCAATCAAAATTAAATACCTCTGAAAAAATGTTCAATATGATATACATCAACAACAATGTTATAGACACAAAATGATCCAACACCCAATTCATGAAAGATAACACCAAATAAAGGAATATAAAAAAGAATATCAAATGAATTATTGTTGTAAAAAGAGAAGGCACTTTGGAGATTTCAGGTTGTATTCTGAGAGAAGGTATATTTTTTAATTCAATTTGATCAGTCCTGAGCACAGTTTGAATATTTTCCCTAAATCGGGCAGATCTTGTTTCACTATGGTCAATTGGATATTGTAAAGATCGTGTTTCATTTAATTTCGATTCATCATTTAGAAAATGATTTGTTTTTGTCCAGCAGACATTTTCTTTAGGATCTTCTGTCAATTTAAATGTTACCATCTTCTTTGAATTTTGGTCCATATTGTATTCATATGTTTGAAACAAAAGACTTTTTCGTCTCCTGACATCATGCAACTTTTCTTGTTCACTTGTAAAAGAACTGAAGTAATTATTACCCACTTCTTCAAAAGAAATAAATTCATTTAAAATATCTTCGGCAATGAAAACATTTTCATATTCATATCTGGAAAAATTGTAAGAAATATTTTTAAAATAATGTGAATCTGAATCAATTAACAAATTTTCTGGTGTACAGCAGGCGACTCCATCATAATGAGGAACAATACTCGTATCTCCATTACTTTCTATATTACTTGAAACATCAGTACCATAATGCTTTACCTTCTTTTTTTTACGTCTTCGCGAAGTTCTCTCACCATTTACGCCATCAGAAAAACCACAGTTTGTTCCTAGAGTAACATCTTTGATAGTGTCAGATTCACCGAAACATTCAAAGTTTTCTTCATAAGCGTTTTCTAATTTTTTATCTTCATACACTTTTATATTATTACTAAAAGTATTGAAGCCTGTGCATTCAGGAACTGCGTTTTCTTGCATGTGTTTAGTACGTTTCCTATTCTTTTTTTTCTTTTTATCAGACAATATAATAGTTGATGTAGATGGTGCTTTTTCTTTCATTTCTATAGTTTCATAATCCAAATCTTTCTTATGAATGCCTTCGAGGGTGACAGAATTTAATAGAAGAGTGGGCAATTCATGGTCAATTTGTTTGTTTTCAGTCTCTATTTTTACTGGAGTAACTGTTTTTTTTTTCCTCTTATTTTTCTTTTTTACACCTGAAACAATTACAGATAAGTCATCACTAATGTCAGTTTTGGTTTCACCATTATTAGGTTCATCATCAGCCTTAATAACAGTTTGATGACGGTAAGGATCAGGAAAAGAAATATATCTGCTTTTTGTTTCATCAGTAGGAAGTTCACTAAGACTCCATAAGTTTAAATTGATTAGGCTAGAATTTAGAGTTCCAATTATATTGTCATTAGCGAGAAGAGTGGGTAATTCATGGTCAATTTGTTCATTTTCAGTCTCTATTTTTACTGGAGTAAATGCTTTTTTTTTCCTCTTATTTTTCTTTTTTACATCTGAAACAATTACAGATAAGTCATCGCTAATATCAGTTTTAGTTTCACCATTATTAGATTCATTTTCAGCCTTAATAACAGTTTCATGATGGTCAGGATGAGGAAAAGAAATATATCTGCTTTTTGTTTCATCACTAGGAAGTTCACTAAGACTCCATAAGTTTAAATTATTAATTAGGCTAGAATTTAGAGTTTTAATTATACCTTCATTAGCATTTCTATAAAAAATCTGCCTTTCTGATGTTTTCGTTTCTTCATTTCTTGCATCCTTGACTTCATTATTATTATTATTATTATTGGAAGGTCTCTGTTCTTTTCGAGGAACTTCAACCTTTGATGTAAAATTAGAAAACGTTTCACATAATATTTTACTTGGATTATTAACCTTATTTTTCTTTTTCTTACCTTTAATTGGCGAGTTTTGCTTTTTATTTGAATTACTTTGTTCATTAGGGTTATTATTTTCATTTCGATTATTTGGTGTCCCCATTTCCAAACATTGAAATTTTGAAAATGCTGGTGAGGGTAATTTTTCATCAGGTAGATGAAAAGGTAGGAATTTAATTTTTTTCTTCTTTTTGTTACTTATGTTATTCTCGGTATTTACTTCAATGACATGGTTTTGATTTGAATATAAATCAATGTCAGTACCTATGCTTTGATCTTGTTCATTTTCTTTGTTAATTTCGTTAGTTTTTAAAGACCTATGATTTTCCTCAATCACATTTTTTAAATCTAATGGGACAAATTCAGTTTCATTTTTACTTTTATCAATTTCAACTTCGCTGACTTCACAGTTGGTGAATGGAAAAATCACACTGTCCCCTTTTGAATGCGTTTCTGGAAAAGCATTTTCAAAATCCCCATTTTTTCGCTTTTTTTTCTTTTTCTTTTTTGGAAGGCTATGGTCAGCAACTGGAGTATGTATTGATGAATGATTGAAAACAGGGGGAATCAATGGGTCTTCAACTACCGAAAAGTGCTTGGCTTCCAGGCGTTTGGTCCAAACATTTTCAGGTCTTCTGGGAGCCACAACAACAAGATTTTTTTGAATAACATCTAAAGGAAGAGGTGGTGGCTTATACTGTTCATGGATATGGTCAAATTCTTCAAAATCATCAGAGTCAGTTTCCGTATCTGACAAACGGAGTCCATGCGCCTTCAGAGACAACAACCATTCTCGTTTTTTCTGAAAACAATGAGGATTTGAATTTCAATGAATGAGAAAGAACTAAGACTACAGAACTAATACTACAGCAAATATTTCTTGTTCTTCCTTTTCTGAATTATTTGAAATAGAGATGGAAAACTTGACAGAAAAAAGGTCAATAAAAGCAATTTTTTCGTTCGTTCATTTATACACGTTAAGACACTGAGAATTTTATTCATATTTGTCTATTCATCTAAATTCTAAATCAAGGATTTGCAATCAATAAGATAAATATGTAAATCGATTGCCGTCGAATGTGATAGATAGAATTATGGTGGTGAGACATATAATGTTACTATCATATTATCAAGTTCAAAGCTAATATAGATACATTTATTTACTTTCTTTAGACATTCTACGATTGTATATTATACATCAAAGTAACACCTTTTTATTGTAGCAATATACATGATATAAAAAATTTACTAAAAACATATATGCAAAATACAACGCTTTAAAATTCTCAGGTAACAATACTTTATCACTTAAATAAACTTTTAATATTCTTTCGAAGTTATTTATATCATTAGTGTTTGATTGGCAGGTTATTAAGCATTTGGACACCTACATAATTTGGATTTTTTTGAGTTTCAAGTCGAAATGACTTTTCATACAAATTATGTTTTTGACGGGTATTCACACCAAATAAATTTGTATATATTATTGAACACATAAACAAACTTTTCAAACACAAAATTACCAGGTAGAACGAATATACCTAGTTTCTTTTGTCATAACTACTTCAATTAAAATAACCGAAAAAGTCATCGCAATTATTCAAAACCATACCAATTTCAAATCAATATTCAGTTTGAAGAATTTATAACATTTGATCAATGAAATCCAAGATATTACACTCCCGGATAATGCGAAATTGATTATTCAATGTAAAGAATGTTTTCCAGGATTCCTCTGAATGAAACTATTACTCTTGTAGAAAATCATTGGACGAAAGGTCTATCAATATTGTAGTGAAACAGGAAATATTAGACTTGCTTACGGTTTGTTCGTCACAGAATTACTTCCAATTCAATGAAATTTTTTACTCATCCTGCAAAGGTCTCATAATGGGAAACCCACTTAGTCCTATTCTGGCAGAAATTTTCTTGGACGATTTGGAGCGAAAAATACACAGTAACCCACTGGTAATAAGTTTCTTGTATTGGTATAGATATGTAGATGATATCCTGGTATGTTTCACAGGAACGAACAGACAATTGACTAAGTTCTTGAATCAATTCTCTTTACCCTTCCATCACATTCACCATGGAGATGGAAAAGGGCGACTCTATAAATTGTTTGGACTTGACAATAACGAAAGTTAACAATAAACATGATTTTACAATTTATCGTAAACCAGCACATACAGATATTATCATTCATAATTCGTCCCCCACCCATATCAGCACAAAGTAGCAGCATTCAACAGTATGATCCACAGATTAATTAATGTTCCCTTGTTAGATGCGAATTTCAATAAAGAACTGAACATAATAAAAAAAATAGCCGTCAACAATGACTACGATAGCGGTCTAATAGATTCTCTATTGTTGAAAAAGTTATATAGCTAAGCTTTGGAAGAAGTTTACCCAATTCGAAGAGATGAGGATGAAAGTTATAGAACCTTAACCTACTTAGGCTAACCCAAAACGATTTTTCAAATTTTCTGCATTTTCTGAGACCGACTTTTCACGAAGAGTAGAATTCTGTGAATTCATTTTACTTCGATCTCAAGAAAATGTTTTTTTGGGATAATATTATCTGTACCGATGAAGCAAAGTTTACGAAAAATGGGATTTTTATTGAAATTCCCATTATTGGAGCTACACAAATATACATCCATTTAGAGAACTAAATTTTCAAGAGTCCTGGCAAGTTAATGTTTATTGTGCCATAAGAAATGACACTGTCGTGGCATTGGAATTTTATGAAGAGAATTTAAATGGTAAGTGAAGACAGTTTTGAAATCTAGTTATAAAACACGTTTATAATTTTTAGGTGAGCGTTATCGTAACATCTTACACAATTTTGAAATGAACTACGTAGAAAATTTGCATTTGCCGCTGGCTGATCATTGATATGTATTACACCAACACGTCTCCACATAACGGCCATTCAGTCAATAATCAGCTGCAAAATATGTTTTATGATCAACGGATAGCCAACATATTTGGCCACCCCTCTCCCCAGATCTGACAGTACTCGATTTTTTTATCTGGGGAACAGTCAAAAATAATGTTCATAATACAGCGGTAACCACCAAGGAATATTGCATCCGAAGGATTAGAACTGCATTTGAAGAACTCAACTCTGAGAGTGAGGAGAGCCACCATGAAGAATTACTAAGTAGGTGCGAGAAATGTCTATAAGTTCAAGGGCATCAATTTGAACATTTATTAAAATAATTTTTGTTAACTCTACATTCTATTTGAATAGTATATTTGATAACTAGTTAATTTTTTTGGTCATTTATCTGCACATTGCCTGTTATGAATCCAAAATTTGCATTCGCAAATGACAAGTAGTGACATTATCGTATCAATTGATTGTTTTCTAATGCCGCGCCGTCATGGCCAACTGACAGAATTTAGAAACTGTATAGTAAGTTTTGGGAAAGAAAGTTTTTGGCTTTCTACTACTCCATCTTGATACAAAAAAGTTGGGAATCTTCCAAAGAAAGGAAGGAAGCAATCAATTTTAAAAAATTAACTCTATACAAAGATGTGCAAAGAAGAAACTTACAGATACAAACTGGACGAAAAAGCCCTTTCAAAACAGCTATTTTCATATAAACATTGAATTACAAGAAAGAAAAATAGTTTCGGCACAAATACTTTTATATGAAGGCTGAATTATACGAAAAACACATTTCTCTATTCCGTATGTATTCCAAATATTCGTTTAGAATCCAATCAGGTATCATTCACAGGATTTCTATACAATACGAAAGAGAAAAATTTCACTTACATAAAACACTGTCATCCTCACTGATAGATATCCGATGTTTCGCCGTAAGACACCTTGCCCATCGGCTCTTCAGTAGCAAATACTGATAACATTATGAGAAAAACACTCAATTCGTTTATAAAATTATGAGTTTTTTTAGAAAACTTTCCCAAAAATTAATCACTCCTAAAAATATAACCCCTTCAAAAAAAATTGTATAGTAAGTATTCTGTCGATAGAAAAATATTAAATTGCAAATATTTTGAAAACTACTAATTTTCGGAATAGTAGGTATACTTTTACAAAGTTACCCTTATTTTTAATGCTTAATACGATTAAATCATAAAAATGGGCGGTTTCCATTCGAAGAAAGCCACTTTAGACGATATTTTTCTTTTTTGGCCACCCTGTATTGATAATTATCGAAATTTCATATAAAGTCTGTTAAATTTGGTTCCCCTCTACAAGAAACCCGACCAAAACATAATGATAAAGGTTTCCTTACAGCAAAAATTGGTAATTATTATAGGGTCTGCAAACATTATTTTTGACATAAAAACTTGAATATGTCAAAAACTATTAGACTTAGATATAGGATAAACACAAAAAACATTTATATTCTAATGTAGAATCCAAAAATGTAAAATTAAGGAAGTTGACATTTACTTCCGGTATAACCGGAAGTTCTGTTATCTTGAAAATATTTTAGCGGAGTAGTTTAAACTTAATTTTTATTTAGTGCCATAGATTTTGAAAAACCCTAAAACTTTTGTATCTTAATATTTTTCGCTAGCTATTTTACTTTAGGAAATAATTGACGGTTTCAATACTTATCAGCGACCATGTATAACTGAGAATTCAGAATTTTGATTAGTGATATAAACTTTTAAAAATAAAGTCCGAGCGAACACATTTTCAACGAAATAAGACTTATGATGTGCATAATATAAACATCAGAAACAAATCGCGCTGGCTCCTCCTCAACAATTCTATAATTCAAGGTTCTTTTTTATAGACGATTGCAAAGCTTTATAATCTGGTACCCAAATACATAAAAAGCTGAAACATATGTAACTTCAAATATAACCTCAGACAAGAACCAAGTCAGTGGATCAATTTGATTAACCATTATTTTGTTATTTGTTTAATCTAAGCTTCCTCGAAAAGTTTGTGTAACTATTGAATATTATTAGCATTTTAGTGTCAACGAAAGTAACTTATACCTTTTGTGTTTGTTTAATTTAACATAACTATAGTGTACCATCAAGTCATGATTTTTTGTTTATTTGCATGTACCTATTGTTTTGTTATATTCAATATTTTAAGTTTATGTAGCCATATGTACTATAGGTACGTTCATGGTTGAGTGGAAGGGCAGAAACTTTTTATTAGAAAGATATTTTTTCTCTCTACCATTGCGTTGATCGGTGCAAATGAAATTATACCTTTTTATATACTATATTGTTTAGCAATCCTGTGAATGATATCTGATACAATTTCATAACGAATTTCTAGTACAAACTCAACAGAAAAATGGGTTTTTGTGTAATTCAATGTTTATATGAAAGTAGTTGATTCGAGAGGGCTTTTTCTTCCATTTCTTTCATTCTTTCTTTGGAAAATTCCCAATTTTTTTTGTATAAAGATGGAGAAGTAAAAAGCCAAGACCTTTCTTTCCCAAAAATTATTCTCTCCTAAAAATATATCCCTTTCAACTCAATAATTTCTTTCAAAATATATGTTTAACCAAACACCACGGCTGGTGCATGAATCCAATTAAGTCTAAATCGAAATAAGTTATGACAATTGCTGTTAGAAATGGTTGATTTTCAGTGTTAAGTGTTTTGAACTCTTCCATTTAATTTTTGAGTATACCCTATACACGTGTTTAGATGTTGATGTTTGTTTCGTGAAGTAGTTGTCAATTTTGATAAATAAAAAGACATTACGCAACTGTTTTTTCTCTTTCGACTACGAACGTATTCAACTATATAAAAATAGTTGAACCATTGCTACAAACAGTTCAACATGTTATGGGCCCAGGACTGTAATCGAAAGAGTATATCGACGACGAGAGTTGTGAATTTCGAAGAGGCAATTTAGACGCAGAGGTGAATTGACATCTAGCATGGACGACGTAAAAGTGGAAAAACTAAGTTCCAAGAATTATTGATATTGGTCAACGAGGGCGCAAGGAACCCTGGAAGTTAAAAATCTGTGGCAAGCTGTTGATTCTGGTTTTGACGAAAATGAAATTAGAGTTGAAGAAAAAAGGAAGAAAAATCATAATGCAAAATCTGTTCTTTATCTATTGGTGAATAATGACACGTCTTGATGACATAATGCATTGTAAAAACAGCTAAAGAGATACGGAAAACTTTGAAGAAAATCAATACTGAATTTGATACTTGACATGGCTTACTGTTACTCGAAGATTTTATCAATACCACCAAAAGCTCAGACGAGACGATCAATCAGTACCTAAATAGACGAAACGGGTTATATGATGAAGTTAAAAATGCTGGATTCGAATTTAGCGAGAAAGTTCAAGCAGGATTCACGGTATTAGGTTTACCTAATCAATATGAACACTTAACAAGGAATCTGAAGCTGATGAAGATGATCTGAATATGTGCAATGGACATAAAGAAAAAGATGAATTTAAAGCATTTGCTACGCAAAAGACACAGATGAATTCGTGGAAAGGCAGATGAATTATAAATTTTAATCCTAGACATGGAAAGTCATTCAACAGAGCAGGCTCGAACCGAAATAGAGAAGATCCCACCAATACAACAAAACCCAGTTATTCACACGGACATTTGAGATGCTACAGATGTCTGGAGATAGATCACATTGGAAAAAATTGTCCTTTATCTACAGCAAGAGAAACAAAACAAGTTAGGTTTTCTAATTAGTTGAAAAAATCAGAAGCTTCAACTTCAAACATTGCATTCAGTGCTATATGAAGGGAAGAAATAGACAATGAACATTATTTTTCTGATTTGGTGTATGATCAAATATATTGGTATACTTGGATACTAGACAGTGGATCTACCATTCATATGACCTCAAATTTGGAGAAATTCATAAATTTCACCAAACAATACACAGTTGTTGAAATAGCTAGAAGAAAGACGATACTATTAACTGGTTTTGGATATATTGAACTGAAATTGGACAAAGAAAATGAAGGATCCATTATGGTACTTAATTTTTTTTGTGTGTTCCAGAACTGAGGACGAATTTATTGTCGACAAGTGTAGCATCTGAAAAGGCTTGAAGATAATATCTGAAGGAAATCATTCAAAAATAATTGCAAAATTAACGAATTATTTTACATAAAAGAATTCTTAATAGAGAAGAAGCCCCTTTGAAACTCATACATTCAGATGTAGTAGGCCCATCACACCAGGTGATTGAGAGAGCCAAGATGAAGTATTCATTGAATTTAGAGAATATAAAGAGAGAGCGGAAAATTTACATGGGAAAAATATCTGCTGTTTACGAAGTGACAATGGTGGCGAATATTTGTCAAATATATTCCAAGAGTATTTGCAGAAATATGGTATTCAACATCAGTCAACAATTCCAGGGACTCCGCAACAAAATGGAGTGGCAGACAGGATTAATCAAACATTGTTCGACGCAGCAAGATGTATGATGATCGAATCTGAACCTGAAAAATGTTGGACAGAATCATTGCCAGTGTATACTCCTGAAGGTATAAACTGCATATTTTTAGGCTACGATGGCAATTCCAAGGCATACATATTGAGGGATACAAGAAACGAAAAAAATTTAATTAGCAGGGACGTTAAATTTGAAGAAGACGTTTTTCCAACGTTACATAATAAACCAGATATTCCGAAAAATAAAACAATGGATGGAGATGAGGTACGTAACATTAATATGAAGACGAATATTTTTAACTTTGAATTATAGAAAAGATGACAAATTTGTTTGTAACTTGAATAAAAGTATATATGGATTGGATCAGTCGGGAGTGATTTGGAGTTAAACAATAGACAGTTTCATTAAAAGCCAAGGTTTAAAAAGATCTATTGCTGATCCTTTTGTTCATTTCAAAAGTGAAGAAAACGTTTTAATCAACATTTACGTAGATGATATATTGATTTTTGGAACTAGAAACGAAATATACAAATTGAAGTTGTTTCAAACAAAATTTTAATACCAAAGATTTGGGGGAACTGTCAGAGTTACGAGAGATCAGGATAGAATAAGATTAGACCAATCATTATGAACATGTTGGAAACGAAGAAGGTATTTAGTCCTCTACCCATAGGAGAAAATTTTGAAATTTTTAACGATGAACCCTTAAATGCGGACGATAAAAAATTATGTCAGAGAGTTATTGGAAGTCTTTTATATTTGTCAGTTTCGACAAGTCTAGATTTAGTAGCATATATATTATATATATTTACATATTTTTGATCAGGAATCATAAATTTTTATTTCAAAACTGTGCTTTATTGTCCAAGAATTAGTCCTTATTGACAAAGCGCAATAACTTGTGGTACAATCCATAGTGTCATATAAATAAAAATTAAATGTAAATATGTATAGTGGAATGTAAGTATATAATTCAAAATATAAAATGAAATTTATATATTAAAATAATTTTGTGATATAATTTTTAAAAAAATTAAAGTTGAAAAAAGAGAAACAATAGGTTCAGTACATTACAAATCAGTAAAGTTGGGTTAGATCGTTATGACACATACAAAATGTAAAGCTTACTTAAAACTATTAAAATAATATAACACAGTAGGACTGTTTTTTAAGATCAGAAATTTTCATTATAGTATTCCTGCTAGTTGTAGTATGCTTTTGGCATGAGGAAGTCTGCCTTTCTAAAGAGCTTAAAATTTTTCAATACTCTTAACCCTTTCTTTCCCATTGATGCCATATGGCGTCTTTAGATTTCTGGTGCTGTGGTTTCAGTATCAGTGAAGTGATCGACTCACAAACACTATTAAGTGACCAATCATATACATAGATGTCGACACTGGGCGCAACCTTCAAATTCCGTTTGTTTTTGCAGCAGTTTCATGTCTGGTGTTTAGGTTATTTCCAAGTCGAAGTTTATAAATTCAAATCAAAAGTAAGTGGGCTAATTTTCATTTTCTTTTCATTTGTGGGTATACTAAGGATACCTGTGGATATCAAACTCATTGCATTCTGCCAAATTTATAATAGAATCGTTTTTATATGATGTTATTCGCCATATGGCGTCAGTGGGATCTTGGGGCAAATTCTGTCAACTCGAAGTGAGTGATCTAGTTGATTTTATTTTTTGAATTTTTAGATGGCGTGTTTGGGTCTTACTGAACAAGAAGAGATAAAACTTCTATTAATAATGGAAGGAAATATTTCCGATATAGGGATGGACATAGATTTTTCGGATGACGAAGATGTCACTTCTTCAAATTTGGAATATTTGCCAGTTGATAATCCTCCTTCTGTTCCTACCGACGATATCAGTTATGACCTTTATCTATATTGAAGAATTATTATGTGAAAAAATCTAATAGGAAAAAGAAAGAAAAACCTCCTAAATTTTCAACTGGCAGAGAATTGATATGAAATCAGTGGATGCATGGTGTGAAGCAGTATTCACGAACCCAGATAGACCTACAAGCATGACCCCTTTGAATTATTTCAAACTATTTGTAGATGATGACATCAATAACTTTGTGGAACAGACCAACTTTTACTCTGTTCAAAAAACTACATCATATGTTGAAATTTGTCAGTATATTGGAATAAATATACTCGGTGGTATAGATAGATATATTTGATCATGTTATGTACAAAATACATTTATGAATTTATGACAAGTCAGAAAAACAGATAGGTGCAAGGTACAAAGTTTTCTATAAAATGGAAAAATAAAGTAAAATTTGTAACAAGTTTACAAGGTACATTACAACATATATTCAAATTAAGTGTGGAGGTTCGGCGAGCATATTCCTTGCGTGAAAACTATGTCTACGCACATGTTCTAAATATTCTGCAGTGGAATAAAAACAGTTTTTTTTAAATATTTTTTATGACTTGTTTAAAACAAAACATTCATATTTTTAGTATTAGCAGGAAGTGCATTATACAATTTAAAATCATAGGAGGTTTTTTGTGATTTCATCAGCCTGAAACGTTGAGGTCTAATAAAATTACTGTTACATGTATCATGATTGTGTAAATTGGAATGCCAATTTATAGGATGCATTGGGCTAATGAAACTCGCATTTCTGTGATTGCTGATGTCATGTCTTGTAATAGATTCGAGAAACTACTAAGTATAATACATATCAATGATAATTTTCATATAAAGCAGCGAAATGATCCCGAGTATGACAAATAATTCAAAATGAGACCCTTTATAGAAAATATTCGAGCAAATTTTCGCAAAATAGAACCAGAGGAATTCAATTCTGTGGATGAAATTACAATACCTTTGAAAGGCCACTCCTCCCTAAAGCAGTATATCAAGAATAAGCCGCATAAATGGGGAATTAAGACTTTCGCCGGGCTAGCATCAGTATATAAGACTTCGAGGTATATGTCGGCAAAGGCACAATAAAAAATCCAACTCTACTTGGAATAAGTGGGGATATCGTAGTCAGATTATGTGAATACTTACCCAAGCAAAAAAATTTCAAACTTTTCATGGACAATTGGTTCATTTCACATAGTTTGTTTGGTAAACTGAAATCTGATGGAATTTGAAAACAGAAGAATCTCAAAGAAAAAGGTCGTGGATCATTCGATTATGTAACTGAGAAAAAAAACCATATTATAGTTGCAAAGTGATGACAATATATGTGTCCATGTTGCATCAAATTACAAGGGAATAGCTCCAGTAGATAATGTGAAACGTTGGTCAACAAAAAATAAAAATATACTGAAGTGAAGCGACCTAGCATTATCAAAGAGTACAATACGTATATGTGCGAAGCTGACTTGAACAATATGCTGGTATCTTTATATAGAATGAAACTAGGAGTGAAACGTTTCTATTTGAGAAACATATCTGTGGTAAATTCTTGGCTATTATATAGAAGAGACTGTTGAGAGGAGATACAAAATACAAGAAACTCATTACTTTCCATACAGAAATTGCATACTCTTTGCTTCAAAAAGATTTCACCACTTTATCAAGAAAAAGAGGTCGGCCAAATAATGAAAACGTTCCCTCTTCAAATATTGTTGGATTTTGCTACCCTAAATCCCATTGATACCATATGGTGTAGTTCCAAAAATTTGGTAAAAACATTTTTTTTTTCAAAAACACTTCTGAATATCCCATTCACACATCATTTAGAACAAGTAAACAAGATAAAAAAAATTTTTCGAGAAAAAAAATTATTTGGGAAAGAAAAGGTTAAATATTCCGGTAGGTGGTTATATATTTTCCTACTTTCAAATATAACTGAATTTTTTGTAAGAGTTGTTTTTGGTACTGGAATGCTAAGATTGCTGCTTTGGGTGGTTACGTAAGTGCGGGTCAAATTAATGCTTGAAAACTTTCTAGGAATCAAACTGACAGTATCCAAAATAAAAATACAAATATTTTGGGATACAAACAGCGGTCTACAGCGATCCCTCGCCTTTGCCCTACACAAGTACCTCATGGCCCTCTTTTGTTGGACAAAAACAGATTGTAATAAATTCTGGCTACAGAAACCCCAAAAACCCCAATGAGGGAAAAATAGGTGTTCCCAGCATTGACTGGATCAAGTTCATTTGACACCACTCTAAATGCCTAACAGCCTGATTCAAATTTAAATTTATCATCAATGTGCATGCCCAGAAACTTAATACATAATTTATTTTCCACCTTTTGTGTGTTCAGACAGATATTATTCGATTTGAACTTGAAGGTTAGGATGTTACTTTTATTCATATTGAAGCAGAGATAGTTCAAGTTACACCAAGATATGACCTCCTATAGATCCTGGGCTATGATTGTTTTTGAGCTTTCCATATTTTTGCCATGCCATACAAGGATGGTACCGTCAGCAAACAATGTGAATTATCCTGTGATAGGTAAACCAGTCAAGTCATTGAGGTACAGTAAGAACAAAACATGACCTAGCACTGAGAGCTGAGGTAGTCCTGATCTGATGACTCGAGCATTCACTGAAAGTTTTAACCCTTTGTTTTCTGCCAGTGAGATAAGATATTCAACCCATTTTAGCAGTATTCTTTGATCCACACAATCATGTGCTTTGGAGAAGTCACAGAACACTGCTGCAACTACCTCACCTTCGTTTAGGCTTAAACATTTTCAAGGAATGAAAATATTGCATCAGTTGTACTCATAGTTCTGGAATACAAACTGACACGGAGATAAAATATTTTGATTCTTTAGAAACTGCATAATTCTGCTACTTACAAGTTTTTGTATAATTTTTAAAAGGGTGCAGAGGAGTGAAATTGGATGATAATTTTTGGGACTGTCCGTAGAAGATAATTCTTTAAACCCATGACTGGTGCATGAATCCACCCTAAGTGTATGCCGGCAGCTTTAATATATTTTGAGTAGTGAATTGAAATTATTTTTATAATTGTTTACATTTATCTATTCCTCACATATGATTAGAATTTTTAGTCCTTACCTCCATTGTTTAGCATTTCAGATTCTTTTGGCTCCGTATTAAAACTTTCAATCTGCATTCAGCTGTAATTTCATATATTCTTATAACCTAACTTCCAATTGTAAACTGATCACTGATCACTGTAGGTAGTTGGATGAATATTTTATGTTACTGCGAAATTTGTTTCAAGAAAGAGCATCAAGGTAACGTGAAATAATAAAAACACAACTTGAATATATACAAAGGGGGATACCCCAAAAGAAAAAAATAAGACGTAGATAATCAAAAATGACAGATTCAAGGCAACTATTCAAGATCTTCACAGAAAACTACTGAGACACCTATACACAGAACACCCTAACTACACATAAGATTCTTCTTCTTCTTCTTCTCTTTTTTTTGGTCTTTGCTTCCATTACGGCGCAGTAGACCAGTCTCCTCCTATTACATAACCGATGTTATGCAATAGTCGCTTCGTCCAGGGACGTAGTGTGTCTTGCTCAAAGCAAACTACGTCGGCATGTTGTTGATAGACAATTAGTCCACGTGACTTACATCTTTGTTGTGTAGTTGGAATTTTTAACGTTCGGCATCTGCCTTTTTTATTTGTTTATTTTATTTTTTTTTGTTTTTTTTTGTTAACTTGCTGGTAGGTATTGACCGGACCAAGAAAACATACAAAGGGAATATAATGGTAGGATTGAAATGAAGAAATTTAGGATGAGGTGTGGATATTCCCCCCCTGCCATTATAATTTAATATGGTTATGATCCATGAATTTGCATATAACTTTTATTATGCCAATATTTAATTTTCCCAGGACTGTGAACATGTTCATTGGGGCTGGTATTCCGTTTTGTATAAATTGATAGTATATATTATTTTCGGGAATATTAGAGATCGGACATTCAAAAAAAAATATGCTTTAGGGTTTCTAGTTTATCGCATTCGCAATTTGGAGTATCCGTCATCCC
>WOGR01000766.1:286-23053 GCA_015342045.1 Leptinotarsa lineolata
TTTGTCAAATATTGACAAGTGAAGTATTGTTGGATTTAGAATGTCATTCTCGATCGAAATAAGTAAAAATATATAGAATGTCCCATTTAAAAATTGAAAGTTGGGGTCATTTCCGATCAAACCTGAAGTACGGCAAAGCAAGTAAATATGTCAAAACTATAATACACAACCTTCAAATTTCTTTTTTCTTCTATCTTCAATAAAGAAAATGTTATAGGGGTGGGCCACCTTAGAGAATCACCCGGTATATGATATAAATATTATGTTGAGCAGCATATTATACTTTATATAAACCTTTCTGTTATTCCAGCCTTAAAATATGTATGTATAATTTGTAACACTGTTTTTCTTTAGTAGTATGTACTGCCAGGAAAACAATGTTAGAAAGACTGTAGTGTTTTGCATCGCCGACTTTTATTATTTCAAATGGAAACTGGGCTGTTTGTATTTTAATTTTTTAAATAAACTGACCAGTTACTTGATGAAAATCAATAACACTATTCATGATAATAACGCTAGTTTACAGCTAATTTACGACAGCTAAATTACGACGATTTTTGGTCCCTAAATGCGAAAATGATGGTAAAAATTTTCGTAACACGTAAGATTTTTGAATTATGATTTTTTTCACAAAAATTTGATGAACACGACATTCCAAATTTGCTTTTCACCTGAATTGAAGAAATTGTTTAAAATCTGGCAACACAGCGGCTCTGTCCAGTATTTGAATCTGCTTCCGATGATGTGCCAGAAAAAGAGAGTGAAGGAAGAACACCCCATTTAATCGAACAACCTGAATTAAATGACCTAGTTCGGGATCTCCACTTGTCCAAATAGAATGCTGAACTATTAGGGTTCAGATTACAACAGTGGAATTTAATATCTCCTAAAACCAAAGTTACAATATTTAGGAACCGTAACCAACTATGCAGGATAAAATTTGTGTTTGTGTAAATCCAAATGATGTGATGGAAAAATTATGATTTGCACATAACCTGGACGAATGGCGTTTATTTATAGATTCGTCTAAAACACGTTTAAAAGTCATTCTGCTCCATAATGGTAACAAATGACCCTCTATTCCTCTTGCACATGCAGTTGCCATGTAGGAAACACACGAAAGTATGTCACTTATTCTAAATGGAATAAGTTATAATACGTATAAGTGGCAAATGTGTGGTAACTTAAAAGTCATAGGACTATTACTAGGTCTTCAGGGCGGATTTACGAAGCTTTGTTGTTTTCTTTGCCTTCGGAACAGTAGAACAACACAGAGCCATCATCAAGTAAAAGAATGGCCTCCGAGAGATAAATATATTCCAGGTAAAACTAATGTGAAGAATATACCTCTTGTAAATCCCAAAAATGTTTTTGTTACCTCCATTACACATTAAACTGGAGTTAATGAGATATTTTGTAAAAGCATTAGAAAAAGAAGGTGATGCGTTTCAATATCTTTAACACGTTTTTCCAAAATTAAGTGATGCAAAGCTCAAGGAAGGTATATTTGTTTGACCACAAATTAGAAAAATACTAAGTGATCAACAGTTTGATCAATAATTAAGTAATGTTGATTTAGCTGCCTGGAGTTCTTTCGAAAGAATTGTTTTGGAGTTTTTAGGGAACAAGGAAGTAGAAAATTACGAAACAGTTGTAGAAGAACTACTTGAAAACTACTGCAGAATGGGATGTCGCATGTCTCTGAGAATCTATTTCTTGCACTCCCATTTGAGTTTTTCCCAGAAAATTGGGTGCTGTGAGTGACAAACAAGGGGAAAGGTTCCACCAAGACATACTGACAATGGAGCAACGTTACCAAGGCAGATGAGATACAGCGATGATGGGGGATTATTGTTGGTTCTTTATTAGAGAAAACGATGAAACATATAAACGAAAAACAACATTCGCAAAAAGGTTATGCACGAAAGACTTCATTTGAATGTTTTTTCATGTGTCTTGTGAATGAAGTCTGTTATCCTGAAAGTATATTGTAATTGTATATGTGAAAATTTCTGTATGAAATGAAAATAACTTTAACTCAAAATCTATATGAGATGTTGAATTCGCAGTCAGGATACTTTAAACTCTTATGTATAGCCATTATAATATTAGTTGCAATTTTTTTCTTATTTGTTGGCTAGTATTATAGATAGTTTCAGTTTCAAAAAAGGTATTTTCCCCCCCTACTCTTACTATTTTCTAGTTCAATATCAATTGATAATGCAGGGTGGTTTGCATCCTCTTCTATCAATGAAAAGTCAGATCTAGATATTTTGAGAAACTTGCAGTTTTCATTAGCTGTTAATATTAGATCAAGTTTTTGATTATTATTATTGAGAACTTCATCCATTTGTTTCAAAGCATTTAAGTCCATGAAGTTTAAAATAGTCAAATGTCTGTCATCCAAGCCTGTTCGCACCGTTAACTGGGATGTCAGATTTGGTAGATTGAAGTCACCAGCGACGTACACATTTCTGTTATCATCGAAATAATAATCAGATCAAAATATTCAAAAAATCATAAAAATCAAAAAATTCTTTGTAATGTTCAATAGCTGATTTCGGAGGAAATTAACTACGAAGGGAGCGATTACTATTTTTCTCAGCCTCACTTCAACATACAGAGCATAGAAATCACTTCCTTTTCTCTTCTAGTCTAAAATTTTGAATTTTTCACCTACCCTTATTATAACTCCTCCTCCTCTATCTGTATTCGTTATATGTGGCTTTCTATTGCATCTAACTATCTCATACCTGTCACAGTTAATGAATTCAAAGCTGTATATTAATTCATTCTACCATGTTTCTGTCCCCACTATTAGGTCATAGTTTTCTCCTTCAGTACTTAATTTGAAATTATTCAACTTCGTTCTCAGTCCCCTAAAATTCTGATAATAACAAGATATATTTTCCATTTCGGCTATTGTGTATATGCAGGTTTACAAATATGTATGTAACAAAAGTAGTTTTTTTATTTACAAAAAGATTACTAGAATCTGAAAGTACAAAGAAAAAAATGCAGATTGCAATATTTGCGCGTATTTGTGTTGTATCACCGCGCCTTTTCGAGTAATCTCATTATGTTTCAGTTCAAATCAATTCATATGATTATTTTTCTTTTTCTACCGCCATCATTCACAGAAACATCCCCGTTCATTGTCCATACATTTCTATATGAATCTTTGTTTGTTGTTTTTTGATCATCAATGTCTTTCAATAGTCGCCTTTATTATTTGAAAAACGAATGAGTGTTGCTAGTGGTTTTGTTTGGTTTCTTTCATCATTTAGTGTTTTCATAATGGACGACCAATTCGGTAACGATATTCGGTGTTCGCAGATATATTAATTGTCTAATTCGGGGGATAGGGCCTGACCAGCGCATACTACGGTAAATAATAATGATAATAATAATAATAATAATAATAATGATGATAATGAACTTCATACCTCTGGAGAGAAGGATCTCCATCATTCCTTGAGGGTGGTAGAAGAGTACACGCATGCTATCGGTATGAAATTCGGGATAGACAAATGTGCATTGGTCCATCTCAAAAGAGGGCGTTGCGGGGACTACGGAGAGGATGTGTAGCTCGTAGATGGAAGCATCCTATACTATCTGAGTGGAACAACGCCACTCACAAGAGGTAACAGCAATGAAAAACTCTCCCCGCGGCAAGTATCAGCACAAACTCCGACAGATCTGGTCATCGGAACTGTCGGGGAAGAACAAAGTTGCTGCAACAAATATGCTTGCCGTTCCGATCTTACTATACTCGATTGGAGTATTGAAGTGGACTCGAAAGGAGCTGTATCAACTGGACTTAAAGACCCGAAAACTGATGCATCTCCATAGGAGTTTGCATTCCAAATCATCAGTTCCACGGTTGTATTTCCCCCGACAACAGGGAGGCCGTGGACTTTTGAGTTTGGAGTGTTTACATGACAGAATGGTACTGGATGTAGCCTGTAAATTCCTCAGGAGTTCGGATCCCCTTCTCTACATAGTCCGCGACCATGAGAGAGCAGGTATTGAAGCATTTCTTTTTAGGGGAGCTGCCCGAGCAGTTGATGAACTCGGTTTAGTTTTCGAAACTGAACGAGGCAATCACAACTCTGTCACCGAGTTGGAACCCGTTCAGCAAAAGGCTCATACAAAATTCGCAGAGATCACCTCACTTCTGCGACAACACAAAGATATGCCAATGCATGGGGTCTACTATAATAACATTGAAGACCTTGGCTCATCAAAGCGCCTGACTGTCGCTTTCCTCAGGTCGAGTGGGCTGAAGTCGGAAACTGTAGGGTTCATCATGGCATGCCAGGATGGTGTCTCCAACACCTCAGTCTACCGCAGTCGCGTGAAGGGTATAGAGGTTCCTGACACAAGGTACAGGGTGTCCGCAAGGCACTTGCTGACAGCATCTCCAGCATAAGCGGTCTCGGCCTATATCCATCGACATAACGCGGCCCTAAGAGTGCTTTATTACCATCTACAGTACACTTACGGAATTGACGAGACACCGGTGTTGCCCTACCGTTATGAAGATTTATTGGGACTATTCGTTCCCCACCCTCAGTCTCATACAAGCTAATGAGCCTGATGTGATCCTTCTCGACCACCAGAGCAAGACGATATTTGTCGTGGAGATTTCAGCTCCTGGCGAGACGAATATCATTCGAAAAGAGGAGAAAAAACGGATAAAATATCGAGATTTCCTCTTCAAACTCCGCAGACTATATCCAGACCACTCTGTCAAGATGGTTGTTCTGATTATTGGAGTCCTTGGTGGAATGATGCCCTCTCTACTCTCGAATATTAAAATCATACCGGCTTGCCGCACTAAGGTAGAAATCTTAGCCGTACAGATGCAGATGGCTGACAGTTTTGGCGCTCTGCGCTTGCTCAGGGCACATGATTCTCGGACCTAATGATCACTTATCCCACGGTGTGGGAAGTGGTCGTTGGTTGATAATGCTGGCACGCCCTCCCGAATATATCAAGGCTTCGGGGGATAGGACCTGAAGAGCGCATACTACGGTGAAAAATAATAACAATAATAATAATCTGAAGAAAATTGAATAGTGAAACCTTTTGCTGATCATCACAAAGTTTCATCACACACAAAAGCTATTGTTTTACCACTTCCACACGTGTTTTTCTGAAAAGATGGTAGTTAGGAAAGACACGTGTGGATAATGACAACACGTGATAATGATTTCGGTAATAGTCTATTCATTTATTTCATCGCAAATTTTGATTTGTCTCTCAACACATTTCTTGAGTCAAATACTTTAACATTCTGTATTAGTCACATTTGAATAACAAAAACTCAGTTTAAATTATCATTTCAAGAATAACACCAATTCGTAATTTGTATTTTAACACAGACATACCTCAGTATTTGTGTATAAAATTTTTTTGGAAAACAAAACTAATATTTTCATTCTAAGAATGAAACTTTAATTACCCGTTTATCACAGTTTCAGGTTTGCAAAAAAACTATTACTCATTCAATGAATACAACAGATAAAATTATTCAAAATCTATAGTTATATAATTTCAGGAGTGCCCGATAATTCAATTGAATCAAATGAGTTACCGAAATACTGATCATAAGCTTCAAAAAACTTCAATAAATTCTCTTACAATTAGCATAAGATGGAATCTGGGCACTGTAAATTACTTTGGCTTGTTCTCTTCGATAAATACGAATGGATTTTTCCAAGATATTGGCTATGAATCAATTCCTAAGAAATTAAATTTCGGTCGATAAAGATCATTTTCCAACTCACTCTTTCATTTGAACATTATTTCTACACTTATAACTTTTTCGAGAATCAGCTCGATATTGGCTTCATTTAAAAATATTGGAGGTAACATGTATTATATTTGCATGTATTATATTTAGCTTTTATCATTATTCCGTAAAATTTTAGATCGATTTCAAATGGCAAAAAAATCACTATTAAGCTAAAATGTTTCGAGATGTCATGCTACAGGTTCAGGCAGAAAACACCTTACCCCTTGGCTCTCATGTAGACCTACGATTTTGTGAGTACGAGTGGCAGATATCCGACGGAAAAACAACACTATGAAAAGCAGAAATTAAATTCATTTGGTCGGTACGACCAACCGATAGACCGGTTTCGGGGTACTTACCCCATCATCAGTACCGGGCATGATCTCTTCAGAACGCAGGGAACCGTCTGAGTACCCCGACCAAACAAATATAATTCCAACTAGTCATTAACTTTACGTGCAATTGATTTAGTGGGATGTCCTCTGCGCCACCTGCAGACGAAGCCAGGAAACAATTCCACATACTCCGGGGTGGGAGTCGAAATAATGATTAATAATCAGGAGAGGTGCACATGACATGCTCCAGGTTCAGGTGAAACACATCTTACCCCTTGCCTCTCATGTAGACCTTCGACTTTGTATGTACGTGTGGCAGAAACTCAACGGAAAAACAACTAACCCAGCTTATGCCGCGCAGAAAGATGAATCTTCCAAATCGAAGACGTTGAATAGGTTGGTTTTACTTCAGCTTTTCTTTCATTCAATTTATTGCACTTGATGAAATGACAATTATTAACGAAGATGTGGATTAGTGCCTCCTGACACGTTGCGCCATCTTCGTTTTTCCTTTGTCGATATATTCGATGTCTCAACCTCTTTCAAATTCACCCAAGCGATATTTATTTCCTTCATCCTGATTAGCTAACCGACGTCACTCTGTAACATACATCAGGTTGGGTGTTCCACATGGTTCCGCTGGAAGGTCCAGCATATTTGTGTATGCCCAGTATCTTATAATCTGCATTTGGAGAGAAAGAAACTGAGACATTAGTTGGAGTCTGTCAAATAGTTCAATAATTTATATACAAATAGGATGTCAGCAGAGTTTCTGCATGTTTTTAGTTGTTTCATCTTGTGATGAATTAGATTACTTTTGTGTGAGGAATAGTGTCAATATCTGAAGAATTTTGAATTGATTGTGTTCACAAGTTTTTTGTAGATATTCAATGGGCTTGACTTATTTCTCATACACAGGGCTCTTCCACATTACTAGCGTACTTCAAGATCGGTCTGAGCAAGGAGTTGAACAGGCTGATGAGAGATGTGCAGTGGTCAAAATCTGTTTCATGTTCTCAACATGAAACCTAGTATTTCTGAAGCTTCACGCACAATTCGGTCAATGTTTTTATCAAAGTGGAGTTTTTTCCAACACAATACCCAAGTCGTTCACTTCTGATACAAGTATTGGAATAATCTTGATTGTTAGAACGGAGGTGAGAGCACATGAAAATGAGTTTGTGACATTTATCTACGTTCAAAGATAGTCTATTATTTTGGTAATATTCAGAGAAACGGTTGAGATTATTCTGTAATTTCGTATAGTCCCCTAGATTTATAATTTCTTTGTATAATTTCAGCTCATCTGCATTCAATTATATTTTGGAAAAGTTGAAGCATTTTTCTACTTCACCAAAAAAAATACTGTATAGTAGTGGACCTGAATGTGAACCCTAGGGTACACCCGATGTCACTGAAGATATATTGGATTTGCAACTATTCAGAGCAACATACTGAGATGGGGAAAGAGAAGCCCCAGCAAACTGCCCTGCCCTGCCTTCGAAAAGTCAGTGTAGAGCACACATATCGGAACTCCTTTATCCATGTTCTGATATATGTTTCAAATGATATAATTTTAGTTGATACTGATCTCTTCTTAACCAACACATGTTGGTGAATTGTGATTCTATTTTTGCCATCTTTCTCCCCTGATTTGAAAACTAGAGTATCTTTACACAATTCAATAAAAACTGCTTGAATTTCATCTGGTCCTGAACCTTTGGATTTGTCTAAACTATCTTCACAAACACAACTTTCAGTAAAATATGATTTGTCGTGGAAGTATGGGTTCGATTCAACTGGAGATACTAGAGAAGGGGTGTCAGTTGATTCAATAACAGAGCTGAAGTATTCGGGAAAAAGTTCACAAATTATCATTCAGAAATTATAAGATGTAGTTTTGTTTGAAAAATTCAGCTCATGTGAAATAGACTTGGAGCCCCTGAAGTACCTAGAGAGTACCAGTACGGGGGTGTGCTTTTCTATGATTTCTCCTAATGTATGGTAAAAATTGCTTCGATAATTTTAGTCAAAAATAGGTCAAGAAATCTATTGTTGACGTTATGCAAGCCTTCATGATGATTGAGATCTGATTCGGAAAGTACATTAATGAAATATTCGCCTTTACCATCTGCCATCATGGATGGAACATTACCTGAATTTGACGTTTGATTAAAAATCCACGATACTCTTAGCATGTCTTCAACCAAGCATATTGAACATGTATATTCAGAAATTGAATGCAATAACTGATCGCTCTTAATACTTGACAGCACACCACCACTATAATGTTTCCCACTAAGCACAGGATCACGATGTCTTCTGAAGACTGTGTAATAGAATAAATTTATTGCTATAAATATGCTTCAATATTTTGTATGATCTGACTGTATGACTGAGTTTGTTAGAATGATGACTACCAACATTGTTGAATAAATTAGAAAATGAATTGAGAAATGAAGTTAATGATATAATTCAGTGGATGAAACGTCTCGTTTACGAAAGGTTAGGTTAGGTCAGAATTGAGAGTTCGTCGGCCTTATTTCGTGGTACAAACACATTTTCATTTTATGATAATTGGCTTATAGTATGAAGTATTCATTTGTTGGAGAGATATATTTTTCTAGTTGTCAAACTCAAAGAGTGAAAATGCAGGAGAGCTCTCAAATTATTAATGAAATTGCGAAAAGGGCAGAAAACATCAGAAAACTTGGTATCACATAAATTCGGAGACATCTACGATCGTGAATATTGATTTAGATGACACAGGGAACTGTGTAGAATATATTCAACAAGTAATTTCTCAACGACACTTCGTAGGAACGAACGGGTGACCAAAGAGAGTTGGATAAAAGCCAACCGCCATTTACTCTGGATCAAACGCTGGAAGTACTGGAAAGTAGTTGAAAGATGACAGAAAGTGAATGAACTTTTCAGTATCCCAAAAGAAGTAGTAGAGGAAGCTATGAAGGGTCTGAATGTCGAGCCGAATTAACGCCGAAACTACTTCCCTTAGTTATGGAAGAGAAGCCAATAGGATGATGATGCCAATGAATGTGTAGAAGATGTACATGGACTTCACAGAACTGAGAGAGAAGACGGCGCTCACCAAAACGGTGGAATGAGAATGTTCACAAGGCTTTAGTTGAGGACTGCAGGACTGGTGCGACACATTAATGAGAATGAGAGTCAGCAAAGGCATTGAGGTGTATAAAACACGCCAACCCATGCAAATGATCATCATCGCCAAGGGAGCCAAGGTTGAAGAAACTGAAAGAAGTTAGCAACTTGCTTGGAAAGAACGTAAAGACAGAAAATGAAATGTACTTATATATCAGCGATGAAAAAAAGAAATATTCTGTAAATTGCTCGTTCTAAATAGCATAAATGTTACTGTATAGTTTTTTAAAATAATTGAATTGATTCAATCAACTTACCTGATTCAGAAGAAGCTTCTGTCGTTGTAGGAAAAGGGAAAATAGTTGTCCATGTAAATGCTAAAAAGTGAAAATCTTTCTATTCAACCTCCATTACAAACAAAACTTGAAGATCAAATTCACCTAAATATCTATGCACGTGGCTGCGCAGAATTTGTGAACCGAATATTAATTATTCAATGAAATGTTGCACCCAGTGAAGAGAGACACCTCAAACGTTAGAAACGGAACACAAGGATAGTTCACCAAGTAAGTAATATCTATACTGTTATTAGGTGCTAAACGAGGAATCAGAGAGTAGCATAGCAGGTAGCCAATATCTGTAGACACCAAGTTACTCTAATATCCAGATGTGTATGTTAATGGATTATTGTCAATATACGAAACTACTTTTCTTCAGTACGCGAAGTGAGCAGCTGAAGTTATAATTTGCCTAATATTATCGACTTCAATTCTATATAATTGATATATCTTCAACAACATATGCTACTATAGGTTGCCATGTTATATTTTGACTTTCTGAATTTCCAAAATCGCTTTAAAATTTTTCTCTAAGAGATTGAGTTTCTATTTATTGTGAAGGGTTGGTGTGCTATATCATGATTTCAAACGGAACTTAGGAAAAGGAAATTGGAGGATACTATAATCAAATCCCGTGAAGTGTCATGCATGTGGAAGGCTAGAGTCTCGTATCCATTGGGTCATTACCTGCATCAGCTGGTCAGATAAGCCTGGACTATGAAGGAAAACGTTGAGTCAACTTGATGTCATTACTAGTGGGTCCGATTACACGAAAGAATTTTTTCTTTCATGTAATTCAATGTTTATATGGAAGTAGCTGTTTCAGAAGGCCTTTTTCTTTCATTTTGTGTCTGAAAGTTACTTCTTTGAATGATCTACACATCTATGTTTAGTGTTATTTCATTTCTGAAAAAATGATTGCTTCCTTCCTCTCTTTGGAAGATTCCCACATTTTTTGTATCGGGATGGAGTAGTAGAAAGCCAAAAACTTTCTTTCCCAAAAAATTGAACACTCCTGATAAAATATAACCCCTTCAATTCACTCCATAATTTGACAAATCAAGTACATTTCTGAGCAGAAAATCTGGTGATTGGATTTATTTCATTATCGCCTTTCATTTTTTCCTCCAATTACGCGCAATGCTGTGAATGTGGAAATTTGTGATTTCGAAGGAATTTGTCATCATGAAGAATTGCAGTATCATATACTGACGTAAATTTTTATTCTGTGTTTTGAACAGGATTCTGGTTGGTTGTTGCCTTCTAGAATGTAATTCAAATATTTTTTTTTGCTAAATCAGAATTATTTTGTTTCATTCGTGAATCGCGAACATTCCGTTTCTGAAGGCTTTGTGACCAACATTTTCATCCTATGAAAAAAAAAGATCATGTAGACAATCTGCATGGCCTACTGAAAATATTCATTTCGATATTTCAATTTGAACAGTCTTTATTGATGATGTCATTTTATTAACGAAGCAACTTGAATTTTGGCAGGCATTTGATTCCATGATTGAACACGACTCTGAAAAATGTAATATGAAACTGATTTTATTGTTTAATTTTTGTTATTTGATTTTTGTTGGTGGGCATCAACAATATAGGGTTGTATTTGGAAATCAAAAGGTTGATGTTCCCAAAAAATATAACGCACTGTAGAGAACTTTTCCGTCAGTGTATTTATGGAGCCCTTCAAACATTGCAATGCCTAAGTATACGAAAGTACTAGTGAAAACAAAATCGAATATTCGATTCGTTTTTTATTCTGGGTAAAAGGGCTTATTGAGATTTTTCAACATCATAATAATGTGCCTCAACCATTATTTTTACCATGCATATGCATCGCTAATATGCTATTCAAAATATTCATTAGGTAGCAGTCTAGATGAATTGGAAAGCCCGACGACACAACACATTACAATTCACAGTTGCTAATTTGAGGTAATTCAAACGAATGATTTTCAAAAATAAGTTTCAAAAACTTTTAATTGACGGAGATTTGCATCTGTCAACTCAAAAAATGATTGATGATTTTGGTGTCTTGAATATCATTTCATTCTAATTACTTTCTTTCGAATCATCAAACACTGATGGTCAGTAAAAATTATTTGCATAAAAATAATCGATTGAAATGAACTTTTGGCAGCAAAATATTTACAGCTTCTTAACATTTGAAGGTAAATGACAACATCTGTTGTGTTCAGTTCTTCACGAATGTTTTTTTCGAACACTGCAATTGGTTTTTATGAAAAATCATGTAATTACAAATATTTACCTTCTTCCGACACCTATGAGAAACGTAAGAAGTACTAACACGCTAGTAGGCATCGTAAATCCACCAATTCCTATGCTAATAACATACAGAAATTTCCATAAAAAGCAAATATACAAATTAAAATTATTGATAGTTGCAGATGACAGTTACTTCATAGTCTGTGGTCAGGAAAAGATAGTTGTCTTCAACTGAAAAAACAGCTACAGCCGACATCTTCAATGGAATGACGGATGGTACGATGATACTGAAGAATTGGCGCAAATTTTAATGTTATACTTATTACATATGCATTGTTGCAAAGATGCCCCTCTCTAAGAAATCTCCCACTGTTGGCTTTGGTATAAAAGTGTTTGTTATTGTATTTGCAGCATCCTTTTCAATTTGTGTTCCAGTGTCGGACTAGGGGATATTTGTAAGTGAAGTTGAATGTTGTCAGTTTCAGAGTGATATCGTGCGAGATTGGAAGATGACATTAAAGGTAGGAACTGATTTCACTTTTCTTGATTACTCCGTTCGTGATTTCGTGCCGTCTATTATCATTTGAGTGGATTAAGTGCATTCACAAGAAAGCGAAATGAGCCAGGTGAATTGAAAAACGCGAAAATTACGAACAGAACATGAATGCTATATATTTTTGCCGCATTTTTTAATAATTATCATTTCGTCTATATGTGAAAATCACATATATATCGTAAATGGGATATTTTCTGGGTAAATACATTCAATTTCGAGTGAATAAAGTTAACGTGTGATATAATAGGATGGATTCATGGATACAGAAATCGGACACTCATTATTATTCCTTTTTTTTTCAAAGATGACTTGACTCAAAATATATTCATTGAGATATAATCCTGATGAAATGAAGTTTGTTAAAAATTTTCAATATCATGCATATTCGCTATTGTTCAAAGTAAACTGTCTATGTAGAAAATTTGCGAAGGCCTTTGATTATCCATTCCATCTGAACTTCGTCAAAAGGGTCCTGAAAAAGTCAAGGTTTCTCACTGAATAGATGACTTTTGGCAAACACCATCATTCTTTTTCTATGATAGCAATAGTCAGGTGTACATACATCTTATTTTGAAGTCTTAATTTGGGGTTATGTCGTACGCAGCAGTCATCGAAGGAGTATTACCACAATTGAAATAAAAATTTTGTAATATTGGTAATGAAAAAACATTCCCAATATTACATTATGTGGACATTGAAGAACATTTAGTTTCATCTCATATTCACAATGGTTATCAAGTTCTTTTTGAAATGTTCATTCCTTAGAATAACCGTATGACAAAAGATATATTTAAATATCCCCCATAGTGGAATCAACATTTCCCGAGCCAGTGGGATTTTAGATGTCTTGTGAAAATATCAAGAAAAACATCATGAGAAGTTTTCACGAAAAAAATGTTTTCAATCCTGAGTCGAAAATACGGAATTGTATAATGGTTTTCTGCATGCCTTTCGTAATGAAATTTTGCAGATATCCAGAATTGTAAAATCGGCTTTAAATTAAATACCAAGTTATTTCTTTTCATTTTCATTGTTATTGATTAGTGGGTTAAATGAATTTTCACAATCATTTAGTCTTTCTTTGGTAAACTATGACTCCTCTCATTGTTCTATGGAAGATTTGGAACATCAATTTATCCGAAAAAAATCAAAATCGTTTCAATAACATCTGCAACACTTTTTGTATTGTACTCTGTTTATAGCTGGATGGTTTTGACGGCAGTAATAGAGTTTAGTAGTGGAATTGATCATCTGAAATATGATAGTTGGAATTTATCGAATGTCCCAGTTTGAATTATCAATGTCTAAAATCGAATGAATTGAACGAGGGGATTTCTACGTGTTGGCTCAATTTCAATGATGTTTGTTTTATCCACAATGCAAAGTTTTTCTGGCAAAGGATTTCTTATGTTTGTTATTACAAAATTCCATTTGTATGTTCAACATTTCACTAATTTATTGATATATATCAATTTCATGCCCAAATTCTTGTTCATTCCAAATATTCAAGTCATGGAATAATCTCATTCATTTTCATTTCGAATATTCTCTTATCATTAGGTTTCCTTCTGAATTGTTGAAAAATGAAGATCATGATACTTAGTGAAAACTGACTTTAAACTGAAAATCACATTTCTTTTATTAGCTTCACACAATCCAGCATCTACTTCAAAGAGATGACTTGTAAAATTGAATTCCTGACCATACCATTGATCTTTTTTTCTGAACCTAGACAAGATGGTGAAATACCTGACCAACAGATGTACTGCGGAAAATATATCAGGATAGTGATCAACTGATAAATAAGAGACATGTTAAGTGAATAATGGACTGACATTTTGAATAATAATATTCCGTTATTAGGAACTTCTCATAGTTCATATGATTGATATTGGTCATCATACCTACCTCAGTTTAACATATGTTTGTTTGTGGTGACCACTGATGATGTTAGTACTATATCTAACTTTGTCCTGGTGCCTTTTATCATTTTCACATTGCAGTGATGAAAACCAATCATTCAATTATTGAGTTTGCATTTTTGAGTGCTTGTTACGCTGATTTTAACTGATCTGAATTATTGGTGGAATGGAAAATTGAAGAAGCGTCCATCTTCCTATAAAATCTATAGAACCTATAGAAAAACCTATAGAACCTCTAGTGTGAAATTATTCTAAGCATCTAGATGACGCTAACTGAAAATTGCTCTAGTTCTGTCGTATGGGAACAGTGTCTTCATAAAATTCATTCTGTACATATTTTTGTTATTTTTATTGCTCATTACTTTAGCAGTATTGCACTATTATGATTGATTGCCTTGCAAAATCAGTTATTGAACAAGAAGTAATTTCCTGATATATATAAAAGTTTTGGGTTTTTTCGAAGAAAAAATGTATTGACAAAACAATACGTACCTACAGCAAACTCACGAGAAGACCTTGGCTTGTCGAAGCATCTGAGCTTCGTTTTTCTCGGATCGTACTGGTCGAAGTCAGAAACTAGAGGTTCATCATGGCCTGCCAGGATGCTTTCTTCAACACATTGGGTTGCCATAGTCACGTGATGGGTATAGAGGTTTCAGATACTAGTTGCAGGACTTTCCGTGAGGAGCCTGAGATCCTAATACATCTGCTGTCGGCATGTCCAGCGGCTATTTCAATCGATATAAGGCGGCCTTATGAGTGTTTTATTGCCATTATTACCACATACGGCACTCCTACAGTATTGCGTTATGCTTCGGGGACAACGAATTCCTTGTGAAGAATGAGCAGTGACAAAATTATTGATCATGTCGACACAGGCTAAGACGATATTTGTTGTGGAGTTGTCAGCACCAGCAATAGATCACTCCGTTGAAATGCCTAATGATTTAGCACTTTTTATTGTTAAACCTCACTTTCCGTAAATAGGTACCATTTTAGCTGTTTGAATGCGCTATTACAATTTTCATAACTTAGATCAGATAATTCGATTCGGGAAATCAGTTAAAGAAAAACTGCACCAAACCTAGATGTTCATCCCGTAGAACCGAACGTTTAGATATTTGGAAACTTCCTTTTCCAAAGATAACAATATGTAGAAAATGATTCTGGCAGTTTGAAAAAAAAATGGAGTACCCCAAGGTTCATCTATGGTCCTACTCGGTTTTCCATATCTAGTGTTATAGTTTCGGTATTGAAATCATATGAGTGTTGTATGCCTATGACACGCAGATCAAATATGCATTTTTTAATGATGACGCAAAACAAGCTTAAACAATTAACGAATAATGCTCTGAAAAACTTGTCAGTTGAATTGAAGAAAAATTTCTTTGTATAAACCCCAAAGAATCAATTGTGATGATCATCAGTTGAAAAAAATGAAATACTCGTAAGTATAACAAAATTAATAAAGTACAGACGATGAAAAAATATCTTTCGCAAATGTATTTCAAATTTCGCTTAGTGCTTGATCAAGAATTTAGATAAAAAGAGCATATATCCGAATGAATACAAAAATCATATGCAAATGTGAAAATGTTATTTCCTATATTGTTTAGGCACCCAAAAAATACAGCCTTGTGATTCTTTGGTCCTCAACCATTTTAAAAACTGTAATAGTGTTTATGGACTTCTTTTAAATATAGCAGAAAGAAATCGAACAAAAAGACTTCAAATATAATTTTTTAGGTTTATATGATGCGTTGATTTGAAAGAGTTTCTCACAAACTAGTTGACGATAAATAGTTGATAATGCTAATAAGTCGAGAATTACATGCAGCAATAATTTTTCACAAAACTATCAGTAGTAAATTTCCACCATACTCGTTCAATATTTCTCTGGCAAAATTCTGCATCCTAATATTTGATTTTTGCAATTCATAAGCTTTACACGCCGTATTTTTCGTGAATATAAAAAAATATCCTTGCATGACAGAATGCTTTCAAATACATCTATTCACTGAGTATCTTTATACAATTTTTTCCAAAGTACAATATCAGTTCATTATTGAAAAATGCTTGCATAGTATGAGATTATTCTTTTATTTACTTATTTCTGTATTTCTACGGCCAAAATATAGAATCAGTTTCATTTCGATTCACCTATTTCATTTTATTTTGTTGCTTTTTGTTGAGGAGAAACCAGCAAATCATGAATACCAAAATAACATCAGATAGTTTGAAGCTGAAATTGTCTAAGGAATAAAAACTTTTTTGAAAAAACTACACGAACTAGTTTCAATAATTTTATATCAATTTTTTTCTGCTCATATTTTTGAATAAAGATCTTTTTGCTTAACTAATTTAGTGATCCAATTATTTTTCTGAAGAAAGGTTGGTTGGGTAACTAGATCAATTTTTTTTTTAGAAAAAACAATTGTTCTCTTGCCAAAGTTTCGAATTTAATTAAATTCTTTTCGAGCCCTGAAGAAGAATTTGATTAACTTAATGAGCAAGGAACACTTCTTACAGTAAACATCTATCGTATTTATAATTTGTTAGTTTTCGAATAAAGCGTTAGTAGTGAATGTGGTTCCATTAATTTCGTATACAGTCCACAAAAAACTTTTAAACCAAATATAACACCAATCACCTAGCAGGGGCGAACACAACTTCTGAAATTTTAAATGAAAAGCTGCGGAGAAATCAACAATTCAGGTTCAAGTGTTTTGCAATAAAATGGAAAAAATCAATAAAGAGTAATTTATCTGATTGGATGTTCAAAATGTTGTCTATTATTTTCTAAACAGTTAAAAATTCCGCTCTCAATGTACTCTCTAACATTTCGAAAAACTTGTCCCTGAAGTTCTCCAGTCATTATTCTTTTCGAATCTTTCAAATCTTGAGGCTGTGTTTTATGAACCATCGATTTTAGGAAGAAATCTGGAGGGGATAAGTCATGGCCATTCTATTGGACCTTTTCGACCAATCCATCTGCTAGGAAATCTACCATTTAGTAACTGTTCAACTGAAAGAAAGTAGTGTGGTGAAGCTTCATTTTGTTGATGGTTCGATTTGCAGAAATATGTTACCACTGTATCAATTCGATTTTCCAAACTAGTAGTTATTGAGGGGTCTATTATTTCATCAAGCACATTTAAGCTCACCAATTGAATTTTCCTTGATGAATTAAGATCCAATAATAGCACTTCTACCGTTCTTCTGATATTCTTCTAGCGTTCTTCTCGCGAATCTTCAATATTTACCATGACTGAGAATATATTCAGTATTGGGCAACCCGAAAAACAAGATATATTCAAGAAAAACTTCATTGTAGGAATCACACTGAACAGGCATGGCTATACTAAACTAGTAAAGACACGCCTGAAGAAGCTATTGTTTAGCGAAACACGTGTTGCATTTTTGTAAAATGTCGAGGGAAATACTTACAATTAAGTGTTTCTTGAATACGCTATGAATTTTCATTAGGTATTGGCCGATTTCGTCATATATCACAGAAAAGACGACGAAAAAGAAGAAGCATGGGATTAACGAAATGCAATCAGGATTGTGATACAAAGTATGTTGGTCGAACTAATAACTCGCTACAAAAAACGTTCAAATATCTTTATGTTACTGGTGGGTTGCGAAATATTCTTCAGATAGATTATGAGACCTAGTCGAACAAATCTGGAATTCTTTTCTTTTTGTACGTTTGAGAATCAGCTCTTTTGAAGAATATGGAGAATCTCTGATCACGGCCTTGAAAATATTCCAAGTATTGCATTGCAGCAAATACCTTTTCAAAAACTTTTTGTCTTCGGCTTAGTATCAGTATTATTTCAGCTTTTGTTCAGTTATTTTCGAATAGTGGATGGCAGGGGTATCTCAAGGTTCTATTCCTGAAGCAACCCCGTTTTCTCTTCAAATATATCATTTCCAACATATAGTCCAGCTGATGACAATACCCTTCAAACTAAAAACAAACTTTTTCCAAGCAGGTTAGCAAACACGTCCAAACGATGATTTATCCAAACTAGAAGTTCTGCTTGGCCGAAGCTAATGTACCGTCAGGTATTGCAACCAGTTAGGAATCTTACACCTTGATCTATATCTTCCACTCTACTGAAGGCTCTTTAGTAAGCCATTATGACTACCGAGAAGGTGGTTCACAGATGCGATTCCAGAGCTGCATGTTTCAACTTGCAAGGCTTCATATTACCTGAGAGAATCGAAATATCCTCCTGACTGGTAGATGCAGTTAGTACCCTCTAGCCATTTCGACATGCCTCCTTGAAATGATCCACAGGAGACCCACTTCTCAAGTAACATAGTCGTGATGTTTACGTTCCTGATGGTGATCTCTCACTGGATTGAGAAAAATTCATCATAGTTTGTCATTCGTGGAGTAGATTATTCTTCAGAATGGTAGAAGAACACATTCTATGTGCCTACGAATGACTGGATTTTTAGAGTTTGACAGGGTTTCACTCTTTCCACCTGACCTTGAAGACCACTCATCACATGAAGTTTCCGGCTCCGTTAAAAGCTGGTTTTATTCGGCCAAGTTTGAGTGGGTGTGAGCCACAACAAATCCACTCGGGTTGCAGTCGAGGGTCAAATAATCCCACTCACTTCTGACTGACCTACCTATTTTACCTCCATGCTGTATAGTCGTCCAAAGCTATACCATCCATTTCTCTGAACGAGACTGAGAGAAGCAACAACTGAATTTATCGAAAAGGACATGATCAGTCAATCGATGTATGGAAGTCGTCATCAGAAGTGTTATTTATTAATTCCATTCTATTCCTTGGGGTGTTTAGTGAACGCTATGAACTGGATTCTTTCGCGATAGTTGACTGATATAAAACAATAAAACGAATTTTGGAAATGTCGGTATCAAGATATTATGGAAAACGTCGATAATCAGGTTACTCATTGAAGCCAATTCATTAAGAATTCAGGTTTGAAGTATTTGGAATGTGTAGCTTATGTGATGGATTCAACATCAATTATATTGAAGGGGTTATATTTTTAGGAGTGATTAATTTTTGGGAAAGAAAGTTTTTGGCTTTCTATTACTCTATCTTGATACAAAAAATTTGGGAATCTTTCAAAGAAAGGAAGAAAGCAATCATTAAAAAAAATCCTAAACGTTGATATGTAGATCATACAAAGAAGTAAGTTTCAGACACAAAATGAAAGAAAAAGCCCTTCTGAAACAGCTACAATTCCTTCGAAACAAATACTTTTATATGAACACTGAATCATACAAAAAACACTTTTTTCCACTCAGTTTGTATTCCAAACATTCATTATAGATTCAAATCAGATATCATTCACAGGATTTCTACACAATATACTAAATGAAATGTAAAAAATTTCACTTACATGGAACTCAGCCATCCTTACTGGTAGACACCGATGTTTTGCCATAAGACACTGTCTTAGGGCTCTCCAGTACCAATCTGGATAATATAATAAGAAAAAGCACACACTTCATTCATAAATTGGCTAGGATTTGATCAAATAAGTGAATGAATGTCATTACGATGTCATCGATGACATAAGTAGATCAAACTCATTCCGTGACATTAAAATTGTAATTTATGAATGAATTGTGTGCTTTTTTTATAAGATCCAGATTAGTACTGAAGAGCCCTAAGGCAAGTGTCTTACGACGAAAAATCGGTGTCTGCCAGTGGGGATGGTTGAGTTCCAAGTGAGTGAAACTTTTAACATTTCATTTAGTATATTGTGTGGAAATCCTGTGAATGATATCTGATTCAAATCTATAACGTATGTTTGGAAAAAAAACTGAGTAAAAAAAGTATTTGTTTCGAATAAATTTTTTCTTACGTATAATTCAATGTTTATATGAAAGCAGCTGTTCTAGAAGGTGTTTTTCTTCCATTTTGTGCCTGAAAGTTACTTCTTTGCATGATCTACATATCTACGTTTAGAGTTATTTTTTTAAAAATGATTGCTTTCGTCCTTTCTTTGGAAGATTCCCACATTTTTTTGTATCAAGATGGAGTAGTAGAAAGCCTAAAACTTTCTTTCCCAAAAATCAATTACATATTCTTCAACTTTGTTGTATATTTTTCACATATCTGCTTAATCAGCAACGGTTAGATATTGAAGTTGGGATCATATCATGAAGCTAGTATTTGATATTCAACAATTCGCAACCAGTATAATTTCTGTCTTCGTGTGTTCTATGTTCTATTGAATAAAAACCAAAATGACACTCAAAAATATTTAATTTTGAAATGCCTTTCGTTACAATAACCGATAGTGTGTACTCCTTTACTTCTGTATAAAAACTCTTGAGTTCATAGTTTTCAGTTTACTGAACTTTGAAATATTTTCCGAAAAATATGGAAAAAATCAATATTGCTAAATCTATCAGCATACCAAATTGCAACAGTCACATCTATACTTTGACAATAGCTTTTCCCACATTGCCACCTTTTAACATATCATAGAAAGCTTTGAACATTTTCTCGAAACCATGAGTGATGGTTTCCTGATATTTCAGTTTGCCTTGCTCAATCCATTCAAGGTTTTGTTTAACTGACTCCATTCGTCTTTCTTTCCATCTGGAAACAAGAAATTGCTCCATTCTGAGTTGACGAAAAGTCACTGGGAACTGGATGATAACATCTAAAATTGACGAAAATACAATCAACGATTGAATATATCGAATGTAGTAAGTTTATTTCAGTTATATTCGAAGATATTCTAGAAATCTCAAAGAGTTAACGAAAAAAATTGATTCCAAAACGAACACTTTTCCCAAACACCAGCATTGCAATACTATCGTTGACACGCGTTTCACCAAACGAGTTGGAGTCTTCAGGAGGTGAAATTAGCTACACTACTGAACATTGTTTCAATGCATTCCCTGATGACGTCAACTTGGTTGGTGAAACGCATATCAAGAACAGTATTGTAGTTCTGGTGTTTGGGAAGAGCGCTTGTTTTGGATTTATTCCAAAACAGAGGTTTCATTTGAAAAAATCACGACTACAAACAAGAAATGTAATTAAAAGTCACAAAGAAAAAAACCAAGTGCTTATTTATGACGAAACACATCATTGTGGAATAAGATGAAAATAAAATCATGAATCAAGATAACAAAGGGTTCCCTAGGGTTCCAAAATTGAATTCACTATTCAAATGAAATTTACTTTTACCAATGAATGAAATATCTAGAGTATTTCGTCTATTGCAACGTTGAAATTAAGTATTCATGATAATCTCCCAGTGATGACTAATGCATGTTTGAAGTATGTTGGAGGCCATTTTCCTTTCGAATTGAGTACTCATAATTTCTTGAATGGATTGACTGAATGTGTTGATCAATACCACACCACAGTAAAATCCTTAAGGTGCTCTAAGAGCAGTGCCTGTGCGAATGTAGAGATTCACTGGAGATTGAATTCATTTGGGAAATCATCACCAGGAAGTTTATTCCACATGAACTCAGTTTTCCAAACGAAAGAGTTCTCAATCAGTGGAGTTCGAGGTATACTGAGTTGAACCTCAAAACGATGAGCAGCCATAGTCCGTCGCGTATTTCCGATATGTATCGCTCTTGGTGAAATCAAATGTGCCAAGTCACTTGATCATCTCCCGTGAAAGTATCTATAGAAAAGAGACAAGTGATATTCGTGTCACCAATTAAGCGGATGGCTCTTTTTGGATGGAATCCAATCCAGCAGCTTCAGGATATATTTAGGGAAGGAGTTTCATTCCAAAGAAGGTCTGATCTGAGCTTTATAACATCAAAAGTTGCTTAGGTGTATACAGTTTTCTGGTTCGGAACAGTGTTCCAAGCTTTTTAGAAGTAGCCTTTGCAATTCCAGTGATATGATTGTGCCACGACATATTGGTGTCTATTTTAACCTCCAAGAAACTCATCGAAGTAGAAAGCAGAATCGTCTGTCCTGCTATTATTATATCCGGTTCGGAGACATTCATTTTCTTGGAGAAAGCCGATGCCTGGGTTTTCGTGACATTGAATTGAACCTGGTTACTTTCATCCCAATTCGAAATCACCTCTAGACCCTCATAAGACATGCACCCTGTTGCTGCCGGTGAAGATGTGCATCCAATAAGTCGTTGATATACTTCGGGTAATCACCCGAAGACGATTGTGGATACTAACAATCGAAACGTCATGAAGTAACGTGGCTTGAAATCGCTCAATTTTTAATTTTATTTATTTCTTTTTTGTTTTAATTGTTCAATTTTTTACTTGTATTTTATTTCACTGTAAATTCATTTCAGGGTTTTTTGCTTAATATATTTGTTATTTTTAGCTATTATTTTAATTTTCAAGTGTATTGGTTATTTCAAGGATTTCAAATCATTTTATACAATGGCAATGGAAGTTCGAACTGATGAAATTTACCTTACAGGTACCAACGTTATTTTTTTCTGAAGCAGAAAAAAATCA
>WOGR01000767.1:0-23049 GCA_015342045.1 Leptinotarsa lineolata
CATATATATACATATAGCAACAAAAATCGCAAACCTCTTCCAGTCTTCTTTGCTTGGCCTCTTCAGCTAATCTTTGCTCCTCTCTCCTCCTTTCTTTTTCTTGGTCCGCTCTGAGGCTCTCAAGGAATGCCTCATCCTGTTGTGATCTTAAAGACCTGTTTAGACTAGCTTCAAACCTGTCAGCTCTGGCAGAAACTAAATTTATCTCATATTCATTTATAACAGAACTTAGCCTTTGAACTAACAACCCTGGATCTGAAAATCCTTCTAATCTACCTGAAAAATTATTCATTATTAATAAATGAAAAAACTCTTATTCTATCATTTAAATTTCTCTACAACTACAGATTATAATAACTACGAATATAAATAAGAAACTATAAACTCGAACTAAGAAAATTTTGGCAATAAAACAGTAGCAGTTATTCAATATATAACAAACTGTATCATTGAAACCCCAAAGATTACAGATTACAGGTATTAATTCCATTGCCAAATCTCATAATTTGTGACTGAGTTACAGCAATAATATAGTACTACAGAGCATTATTGCGATTTGGACACTAGATACTTTGAAATCAATTGATTGCAGTAGCCAAAAACAGGGGATATCATCATTCAATGATTTGAACAATATGATCAAATCTGCAACTTTTCTGTTTATCTTCATTGCTTTCAATTTTAGTTTGTTCAGTATATGGTCTTATGGGTACATACCTCAAAAACTCAATAATGAATGCTTGGTAAGTTGGTTATGTGCACTTGAAAGAATTCCAAACCAATAGGAATGTATTTTAAATATTGAAGTATTAAAGTGATGAATAAAGATTACAAATTGAAAACAGAAAATTTACTAGTTTTCCTATGAAACGAAACTCAACATTTGCAATATTTCACTTATAACTGATCAGAACCACTACATAAAGTATCTTTCAGAGATTATTTCAACTGTTAAATACTCAGTACTAATTCCGTATACTGATTTTAAGACTAATTTTCACTTGATTTTGGTAATTTTCATTTATCAAATCTCATTACCTACAATAGTCATACGATTTTCCTTCAAAACTAATATTGCCAGAAATGGGTAATGATTGGATTTTGTAGCATGCACAGTCCTCTTTCCTTCTTCAGAATTTATTGAGCAGCCCCAGAAGAGGAATGTTTGGTTAATAAACCGTATTACGTCAGGGTTTGATAATGTTTCACGGCAGAATAAGTCTGTGTCTATGGCATCAGCATTATGTAGATAGACTAAAAGAAATCTGAGTTCGCGTTTGGCATCATTTAAAACCTGTGAAAATGTGCCTTGGTAAAATACTGGATGATCGCGAGAATATTTTTCTTCATAAGACCTAATGAAATCCATAACTTCTTGAGTAGGATCCGTTCTAGGTCGAAATTCCAAACCTGAAATTTTTTACATACCAATAACTTCACTGTATTAAATTCTTTATAAACATACCAAGTAGTCTTCGACCTATTTGCAAGAAAGTAATAAGAGTACTATAGCACATGTTCCACATGAAACTGAAAACACTTCTTATTACCCCAGAAAAACCACTGCCTGAACCATCCGTTGGTGGTGCATAATAGAAGTGCTGTCCAAAATGATCGCTTACAACAGCAGGAGGTCGAGATTCTGAAGCATACACTGAAGGACGTCCCTCACGAATATTCAGTTGCTCTTGCACAGCTACCTCCAAATTCCACTGGTGTCTTTGGAGAACATCTCTACATATTGTCATATCTTCTATACCAGTCAAGTCTTGAAACTGTAAAACTTTTTCCGTTTGTTCTGTTGTAAGCCCCAAACCCCCATTATCACCAAGAAAGTCCATTTTCAGTTTATTGTTTGGCAATTACCCGTTTTCAATAGAAAGTAAAGTATATGAACATAAACTAAGACTTATGTTTACTTTTTCATCACCAAAACAGGGATCAGTGAGCGTGACTTCCAAAACCGAACATCACATTCACATTTGACTTTTGTGTCTTATGTGATTCAGTGACGTCATAATATAGATAAACAATTGGAAAAAGAACATCAACTCCAAAAACTAAAAAGAAATGAAGCGATGGCATTTATGGGTGCATTCCACAAGCACTAACAACGATCACGCTCACGACCGCAGTTTTTCCCGTTCCACTTGCTTGCGAGCGTTACTGTCGTAAACTCAAGTGTGGATTTTTGAGCGTTTTGGACATTCATATAAACATTACAAATAGCGAGGTTGAAAAAATGAAGTGGAAGTTTTAATGAGGTTACGTAAGCCTCAACAATAAGTTTCAATAATTGCAAGCTAACTTTATTTATATTAAAAAAAAGTATTACTAAATTTTTTATATATAAGTCCAGTGAAGTTGTTGAACAAATCAAGTTTGAATGTAATCAAAACGTTTTTTACGGCAATTAGATATTTGTTGATGCGTTGGTGCTCCAGAAACTAGTTCAGATGTAGAGTAGAATGCAACTTTACAAAATTATAATCATGAAAACCGAAAACTTAGGCCACATATTATTGATTATGAGGGTGTATTTCATCGTTATTCAAATGAAGAATTCAGAAGTCATTCCAGGTACATGATTTCCCATCATGTAAATTGTGAAAATGTCATGTCTAATAAAACATTTTGATTAATAGTCTATTTATGTTACTCTTAAATTTACTTCATTATGTGTAAGTAACTATTCCATTGATTACTTATCAGATTGAATAATGGAATAATTTAAGAAATTGGATATGAATTACGAATGACAGATAATATTTATGTCATATTTAAAAGAATGCGCCGAAATATTCTGAACGTCCACTTCGACCCACCTCCTGAGATCCTGAGATGGGCCGATGAATTTTGTTTATATAATCAAACACTCTTCGGTTTAGCCATAATGGTTTATTGTAGGAAGATACAGGGTCGAAGCCCGAAAATTCATAATTGAAAAAGGCTTTCTCTTAGCGAAGTTAAAATGAATATTAACATTCATAGCTTTTTGCTAGGTATTACACAATTTCTCTGAGCTATTTTTTCTTCGAATTGATCAAAATTGAAAATAGCCTACAATATGAACTCCATTTAATTTGAATTCAAATAACTTTCACGAAACGCTAACGTTGCGCAATGGTTTTCTCACAGACATTCATAAAAATCCGACTACAACCATATCTAATTATATCAATATAATAATACAATCGACTTCGGTAATGATAAATTATCAATAATGATAGAATAATCACTTCAAACTTCTATAATACACATAATTATAGAAATTAGAATTACGACAATTATAAATGAGATTTGAATGTGATTATTATTGAACATGTAATATGGAATGCCGTTTCACTTTTTGTTTCAAATGTTTATTCCTCAATTTATTTACTTAACAATTCATTAGTTTGAATTTAATTGATTCATTAATTTGTAGTACACATTAGAAACGATTGTTCATATAATTTGTTCCATTTTAAATGACATTTGATTTAAATGTTACATGAATTGTAATTTAAATAAAAGAGACTAATGAAATAACTTGAGATTTATATTGATTTTAAAGAAAAAATCGTTTCAGAGTATGGCAAAATGAACAGTCATGCAGTAATGAACAAATATTCTTATTCAACAGTTACTGAAATATATTTTTCGGGTAAATTCAACAAACGTTTCAATTACTCATATGATTTTGACATTTGAATGAAATGTTAGTTGTTTATGTGACTGTTGAATTATAATGAAACTTTATATCAACTTCTCGAGAGTAATTTTCAAAAAGTAATTTCAATAAATATATTTAATGAATGAATGTCAAAGTTTTCTCATGAAACATTCTTGGTAATTATTGATACAGAGTATAGAAATCTAGTGAATGAAATTTCAAAGCTGAATATTTTTCTATGAATTATAAGGATTATTATATTTCAATATTATTGAAAATGTTGAATATCTCCATCATTCACGGATATGATTAAAATTTTGGTTACAACTTGCAAAGACATTTCTGGCTCTCATGTCACAGAATTTACTATTCTGTGACATGAGCTGTGCTTATGTATTTAAAACGTATTCATCTGTGATTCAAATACATTCATTCTGGCATTGAAAGGATGACGTATTCTTGATGATTAGCATAAGATTGGTTTTGAAACGGAATTTGACGTTACGTTAGTTGTTAGTTTCTGCTTTATTTTGGTCGTTATAGTTTATAAAGTGCTGAAAACTTTTTATCAAATACGTTGTAAGCTACAGCTACATTTGTTATAATTATGCAAAACATTGTATGCACAAATTCAATTCTAATTGAGTTTAAGGAAAAATGAAAAGTTTGTTTTTATCATTGAATTTGACATCTGACACAAATTGAATCATTCAATTCTGGCGAATCTTAATATTAATAATGTCACTACGAATCATTTTTGAATACACGCTCGAATACGATTAAACGCCAGAAAACAGCTCAAGTTCTAGAAAGTAACGATCATGCGTATATAATTTGATGATATTACGTTCTTTTCTGTTTTCTCTCTCTCTCTCTCTAGGTTTTTATGGCCTTTGCTTCCGTACGGCGCATTTGGCCAGCTCAATTCGAGGGGTTACAGCTTTGTCTGATCGGTGATCATGCTGTAATCCGTATTCTTGAAATATAGTCGTTCTTCTATGACGTCTGATTCTTCAATATATCTTCGTGTGCTACAGGACTTTTCTGGTTTTGAATCGGAAATGATCTGAAACTGCCCTGAATCATCACGAATCTTTCTTGCTCTCTAGGTTGAACTGATGAGAACTGTTCTCGTTGCGTATTCATGTGGAAATTTATTTGGGTTGGTTTCTAGAGCATAACGGAATCACTTACTCCGTGAATCGTTTTTTGATCGACTCTTTTAACGGAAAAGGTGATTTGGTACCAATTAATCCAGATGCGAATACTCTGAAAAAAAATGGAATATTTCTCAAATGTTGACAAATTTGTTATAGACTCACTAGACAAGAGAATATCTGCCAACCTTGTCGAAGCGAAGTAAACCGATCAATGACTGCAAACTCATAGCTCTCAATGACATGGTCATATTGGTCGACGATCAAGCAGCAAGTTATGAGTGGAAATCAGAATAAATAACGGCAGAATTCGAGTTGCAGGCGTAAAAACCTCAAAATCGGAATATAGGCATCCAGTCACGCTCCAGCGGCGGAAAATGTTTTATAGAATTATTCATCTCTTTATCAATTTAGTTTTCGATTTGTTGACTCTGTAGAGAAAAAAAATAAAATGTTCGGTTAGTTACTGGAAATTTGTAAAAGAAAAAGTCAATAAAAGTTCAACCCAACAACATTTGATCGAATTCAGAATCTACGAAACACGATACTACAGTGTCAATTCATTCGAATCAAAGCACCAAACAGGATCAAAATTCGAGTGTCATGTCACCTGTCATTGAGCCACAGAATAATATAACTGTATATTATTCTGTGATTGAACCCTTCATCTACTCCGCATTTTCAAATTTCTACTCCACTTTTGTCTTCAATCTACTACACTATTATAATTCATCAAGAACCTGCGGCAACAGCGCAACACTTCTGTATAATTTCCTTTTTCTTAGCAGGTCTTGTTTAACGGATCTCAAAAATGGTATGTTGAAAACAACTTGAATTATTTTGGTAATCATCAATTTTTTATCTATATATGCATTAGTATTTTGATAAAGTTTTAGAAAAATGCATGATACTTTGAAAATTTTTTTTAAAATAAGGACATAAAATTTCAAATTGTTTTTTGAGGTTAGGCGACTTATTTACTAATTGTCCTTTTCAGGCTAAACGCACCAAAAAAGTAGGAATTACTGGTAAATATGGAACCAGATATGGTGCCTCACTTCGTAAAATGGTGAAAAAAATGGAAATTACTCAACATAGTAAATATTCCTGCAGTTTCTGTGGAAAGGTATGTAAAAATATTAATATCAATTAGGAAGACTAAGGAGATAGAGCAGGGTTGTACTGTAGTTTCTGATAGGACTTTTGATTTTAGGAGAAGCAAATATTGAGTATTTTAATGTCTAAAGATGAATCCTTTTGACAGAACTGAGGATAATTCGAATAAAAAAAAATGAAGCATTGTCAGGTACTATATTCATAATAAAGTGGATAAGGAACTTATATAATGATGTTGAATATTAAATGAAAATATAGTCTTACCATGTGCTTCCATATAAACATTGAATTGAATGAAAGAAAAATATTTTAGAGACAATTAATTTTATATGAACATAGAATTTTATATTTACTTTGTACTACAAACATTCATTATGAAAATGAATCAGATTGCTACACAATATGTGCCCCAATTTTAATGAAATTTGTGTCTTCTAACATTTTAACTTGTAATATCATAGAACTTGTAGAGTGACAATTAATTATAATTTTTTCTATATTTCAATTTTTTTCTTTTTTCACAAATATTTCTATTATTCTTTGTTCAACCTTTTATTAGTTGCTCTGTAAATGGTTTTACTGTTGGGCAATAAAAGCTGTATGAAAGTAAATATGATCATAATAGTATATTATTCAAAGAGTTACAAATGTGGCCATTACTCCTGGGAATAAAATTAGTCGATGCGAGACGTAGGTGATTGTAAATCATTTGAGCTAGTAATGACTATTTCTCACAAGTAGAACACTATATTTTTTCTATGACATGAGTATTTTGAAATGAGATTCATTTGTGAAGGATATCTATAAATGTCATAACGAACGAATCTACAGAAACATTCAAAAATAATTTCCATTTTTGTTACTTTATAAATTTTAAAATAGTTTGGAAACTAAGATCATGAAAAAAAATTACAACATGCAGGGGATGTGAATTGAATCCAAAATCCTTACAAATTGGTGCGACATAAAGCTTATATAAATTTCGTAGCAACTCTACAAATTTCTGATGAGGTACACTTGTCTCTGAATACACTTTTATATTCTTGTGCGCTAGAAGCAGTTCAATGATTCTGACATTTAAGAACATATGTTGAAGTAGGTAAATTCTTTATACTTATTTGTAATTGATAATAATTGAAACACAACTGTAAACCTATGAATTTGCTCATGTATGATTGGCCTCAAAGGTGTTGAGTTATAAATCCAGTCAACTGTGATTGGTTGGAAGGTGTGAATTATGAATAATTTTGCCTACTTATCCAAAAGGAAATGGTCACAATATTGGCACAAGTTATAGATTGTGTACTCTTGCATCTCTGGATCAATTATACCTACTTTCTCTAACCTGTTGTATATTTTTGAAAATGGATTTGAGCATTCTATTGTGTTAACAAATTTTCATGTGAAGTGAATTACAAAAAAATTACTAAAATTTTCAAGTTAACTAATTTTTATTAGTGTTTGTCATGTAAATCATTTTATCTCGGCCATGAACTTTGGTTTTTCTATTCAATTAGTTTATTAAATGTTATGATTCTTCTTTCCAAATCCTGACTTTAAGATTTCAAATGTTGAGAAAAGCCCATGGCATAGCAAAAAAAGGATGTACCCCTCTATTGCTTAGTAATGTTATACTTATAGATTATTTTATGAGTGTCACGTTTATTAATAAATAGGTTCATTGAAAAACCTGGAGGTATAATTTGGTCATTTACTGAAATATCTGCTTTTGACAACTACATCATAATTTATTTGCCAATGGCAGTATCTCGAATAGTATTTACTATGCGCTCCTATATGATTCTCAATCGCCTATAATAGATTGTGGTTTCATAATACAGTATATTTGTGTATTGTTTCTTCCTTTTTTTCGGGGGTTATGTAGGACACAAGAAGTTTGAGCAGAAAAATCAATATCTTACAAATTTTTTGTATAGGTATTTACATCCTCACGATTACAGATATAACGTCTGTATTTAAATATTGTCAATCAATTTTTTCATTACAGGATGCCATGAAAAGGAGTTGTGTTGGTATTTGGTCTTGCAAACGTTGCAAGCGAGTTGTAGCTGGAGGAGCCTGGGTATATTCCACAACAGCTGCTGCTTCAGTCAGGTCTGCTGTGAAACGACTTAGAGAAAATAAGGAACAGTAATTCGCATAATTTAACTAATAAAAATATAGAAAAGTAATTCTGGTGCTTTCCTTTGTTTCGACGCTATAAATGTAGATATTACGGTATAGAAAAAAAGGGTAATTATTAGCCAATTTTTTTGCCAGAATAAGTAGGACATATATAAACTAAAAAGGAATGAAAAATTGAGTGAACTTATTATGAATTTGAAACGGCTGTTCAGTTATTCAGAGGCTGTTTTAGCAGTTACTTCTCTGTAAACAGATTTACCCTACCAGTGTCAACTGTAATTATGATTGCACATATCGAATAAAAAATTGGATTAGTCGTGAGGTCACGGGCTTGCGTGTAGTTGGTTTTATTTGATATGTTTATCCTACGATTTGTATCACTGCATAGGTAATACATTTTGTCCAATTGATCATAACGGTAGATAAGTAAAATTGTTTTCTTAATGATTGGCAACTGCTCGAGTTATAGGTTAATTATTTGACAAATCAACTGACTATCAAAATACAAATTAATGAAATTAAATCAACGAAACAAAAGTAATGATAAATATTCATCTTCAGGTGCAAAGGCGGCAAAATGATATCTCTCCGTGGCCAAATTTGATGAGAATATAGGTACTATCCTATAATTCCAAAGTAGTAGACAGTTTTTGCCTTAATCTGTCTCTTGCAGTGGCGTACGGAAGTTATACTAAACAGATTAGGAAAAATGATGAAATATATAGAATCACAACCTTGACAATAATGTTTTCGTTTTAATGCCATAATATTTCTGACAATTTAATGCCTACTATTATGGAATTGTACTTATTAGTATTACTGATTTCACCCCCACACTGCGAAATTCTAAAATTAAATGCAATGTAATGATGGATTTCATATAAATTTTCAGGAAATATTTCATTTTTATCAATCATATTAACGGTCTAATAGCAACCCAACAAAATCGACCATTTCATTTCGCTAGAAGAACAAGACTGAAGGCGTATGACCTCTGAAAGTTAAAGGAGACGAGATACGTCTGTCGGGGTAGGTCAAATATCTGAAAGTGATTCCAGGCTGATACTGTTTCAGATTAGACCTAGAAACAATTGTTTATTAACTTAGCTGAATTACTGATTTGATTTAATTTTAAGCGGTTTATGAGGTAGAAAAACGTATAGTGTTGAATGTTTCCAATTTTTCAAGTGCAAGATGCACTCAAATGTAAACTACCTCCTCATTTCCTTTGCCTATATTGCTTAGAAAAGAAAAGAGCTATATTGTGAGTACAAAGCTGAAAGCATGAAGTAAGGAGGGTAACTATATTTGTTTATCAGCAGTGTTGCCATCATGACTAATATAAAACTTGCTAAACGGATGTTATTTTGCTAAAATTATGTTAAATGCTGTATAATTTGGCTGAAAATTATGCTAAAAATGTCAAAATGAAAATATTCAACATTAGCAAATATATGTTATGTTGAATCGAGTATATTATCAAATGAAATATTAATATCTTAGTTTTCATCCGCAGCCAATGTGCATGCAGATGTGGAAGCCTCATTGGCAAGACTATATATTTCCTTGGTGCCTATAGAGCACAGTACGTTATCCAGAACTGTGTTAAGAATAGCGGCATTTTCCTGCCCTCTTTAAGCCAAATCTGATGTATAAAATGGCACTTAACGTTTTTACAGACAAACAGTTGCGAAGCTTAGTTTTGACTGTATTCATTTGACTAAATACGTTCAATTTCCGCTTTGAAATATGGTAGTGATAACAATGATATTGCCAACTGTGATTAATCTGCAAAGGGGTTATTACCAATTGCGTATTTTTAATCGATTACTTCATTCCATAATCCTATGGTGAAGTTGTGCATGTCCATTCAATGTGTACTATGTTTCTCCATTGAGACATGACTCTATCTATTGTAGATGCATCTTTTTGGAATTCTTCGGCAATATCAAGTTAGGAAAGTTTGAATGGTCTCAAAGTTTCCTCTACCGAGACAGCCATGATCGAACAATGTGCGCACACAAACATAGCTAGTGAAGATTCTGCTGTCTGTGTTTTCAGATTTTGTTTTACTTTGGGAAAATTAATTGTTCTTTGACTTTTCACTGGTTCTATAGCTTTTTTATGCTTCTCTGAAAAAATATATAACTTCAAACAATACATTTTGGAAATTATCTCGCACTTATAGTATTTACAATACGCCTTTATCGTATCATTTTCGACAGGCTGTAACTGAAATAACAAATGTTACCTGAATTATTCCTACCAATTATTGGAAAAGTAACAATTGGAACACAATACACTTTGCAAAAATATATATATATATATATATTTCACTTCCGAACATTACAAATGGTATCGATAGAATGCACAACTTTCTCTACTCTTTTTCGTGCCTATGACTCAACTCCCTGATTCCTCTACCTCATAAAATCTATAATAGATACTAAAACGAATATATACATCTACTGAGTGGTCGCTTATCATGGGATACCTCTAACACAATACTACAAGATTTCCATGAAATGTCGTACGCAAGATAGTAAAATGGTTTTACTTTTATCAATGACCTATTTTATATGCTGAAAAAATATGCAATATGCTAAACGACAAATAAAAGAGCTAAACAATATGAAATTATGCTAAATCTAGCATAAAATATGCTAAATTGGCAACACCATTTATCAGTAAGGATTTATCCATTCAAGTTCAATGCTTCATTTATCACCGAACCAAACATAGAACCATGGATAATGCAGAACCCAAAAAACACAAGTAGGTAGAGGTTGAGTTCTGTCCTCCGTTTTTTCTTCTGTCAACCACAATCCACTTATTCTATGTGGTTTGTGCTGTCACAGCATCGCCACAGAACACCCTATCTACAGGTGTTCTGTGGCATTGCTGAGGTGCTGTCAACATTTCCAAGATACATAATTTAAAATGGCGTTCAGTTTTTAGTTTCCGAAGTGTTTTCGAGTTGTTAGAAGTGAATTAAATACTTCAAATGGTGCTATTAGTGAATTTCAGATGTTTTCCATACATTTTCAGGACAATTAAAGTAGTTATATAGCATCAAATTTGAGAAAACTCCCGACAAGTAAGTAAGACAAATGAAAATAAAATCCACGGCTTCACTTGGTTCAATAACATGGCGGCCTTTTATTATGGAAATCCAAAATATTTTATTATACGGTGTCTTTTGTGACGGTGACGACTTTCAGGATGTCGGAGTCGGGTGACGTTCAACAACCCAGCAGCCCTGCAGAATGGGACAAGGCGCCTTGCAGAGTATCAATTACCGACCAGGAGATGGGAGTTTTGACCTCGCTAGAGTGGCAGAACCGCTGGAGACAACAGGATTCTTTCGTTACCCTTTTGGAACGAAAAACAATTCAACAAGAAGGTACTTAGTTCAGTTATTAATCGTACTAGTGTCTTGGGGGGTTTGATAGTTATTAGCGGGCTGTATCTTGATGGTGCAGTGCAGTGTGAGGTGCTAAGCGGTGAAAAGTGGTCGGTAGTTAACGTGTGCTCATTGCAGGGGAACTCGCCGACCTGCGACAGGCCAACGAAAGGGTTAAAGCACAGCTGATTGATTCGCAACAGCGGGAAAAGGTTCTCATTCGCAGATTGACTGCCAAAGAGCAGGAAACTCAAGATTATGCGGTTAGTAGTTGCAATACAAAAATGCTCAAATGTTCTTAAATATGTGCAGTGTTAAAAAAGTGATAACCTAAAATTTCATGGTGAAGAGCATGTTTTTTCAAAAATTTGTCCGTCAGACCTTGACAATGATTTTGATGTTTTGGGTGTTCTATTTAGTTCTCTAAAATTTGTAGTGGGTATTTCCTATTGACTGGTTAGCTATTCTTGACTTTAAGACCTTCGTGATCAAGAGGTCCCCAAGTTGAACCATTATTGTTAAATGAACATGTTTTAGTTTCCTGCTTGATTTTAAATCACTGGTGTATAGGTAATGATTCCCGAGGACATGTAAAATGTACATCACTAGCAAGTAGAATTTATTTTGAATGAAATCAAACAGTTGATGTATTTTAGATTGATAGTATGATAGAATGTCATGTCGACCTTGAAATATTAGTGGGTACTTTTAATACATATAGAATGATAACTTGTTTGGTGTAATTAATATTCTTTAGCCTAAATTGAACATGGCTAAAATTTGTACATGAATTTCACTGACTATAAGAATAATTTACTCTATGAACCAAAAATACTTTGAATATACAAGATAATATAGTAATATATACTTCAACATAATAATTTTGCTTGATCATTTATTTATTATATTGCTCAGTATAAATTAGTTTGTTACATAGTTGAAAAATAATATCAATACCTTTAATTTTGTCCATTAACTGTGGATCTCAGTTCAATTATTAGGAAAACAGTTGGACCAAATGTTGATTGCACTCCAGGAATTCATTGAACAGCTTATTGACACATCTCAAACAATTTATAGGCACAATTTTGTTTTTTTAATTTCCCAGGTTTCTCAAGTTCGTAATCTATAGTGCCTAAGCTGAAGTTTCAATAAATAACCACTTATATTAATCTTGAACCAATTTCTTAGTTTTATTATCCTATAAACATTACTGTTAATTATTTTCTACAATACAAAATAATGGCCACTAAATAATTTTATGAGTCTTGTTTTTTGGTATCTATGCCTTCACCTAATGAGATCGTGTTTGAGGAAGATATATTATTAACCCCCTGAGCCATCTAAGAGGATCATTGCTATTTTGCAGACCGGTCAGCCACTTAATATAATTTAGAAAAAAAAAGGTGGTCGAAAGGGGATTTGACACTACCACTATGCCTCTACCCACAGCTAAGTTTTGTTTTCAGTATGTTAGAAATTGTGATAAATAGAGAAACTGCTAGTTTTCCTGAGTTAATAGATGCTTTATCACTATGTGAAATACTTTTACTGAAGAAAGTTGAAGTAAATTCTCATTCAACATTTTAGTGGATCATGTGAGCTTTGTTCCTTTTTCCCCTCTAGATTAATAATAATAATTATTGGCTAAGACAGTAAAGATTGAAACTTATTGCATATCTTTTCAGAGATAAAAGAAAAAGTCAATTTATATGGAATATGTGATTTAGATAGATCTGATTTGGAATTATTAATGGAGACAAATTTATTACATGGATTATATGTACTGTATGGCGTATGGAAAATATTGCATTTCTCACTCATGTCTCTATTTGAACCAGTTTTTTTTAGTAATTTAGCAATACCATATTTCCATACTCTAAACCATACTTCCATAGTCTAAACCAGCGGTTCTCAAAATTTTTGTGACGGAACCCTTTTGGAAAGCAAAATACTTGACAGAACCTTACCATAAAACAATAATTTTTGAAAGTGTATTAATTATTATTGAGCATAATAAAAGTACACTATAACAGTTACTTATTACTTACTTACAAAACAAGTATAATAACAGAAGATATTAAAAAGAAAAACTCTAACTAATGGGAAGTAGGAAACTTTTTTTTTCATCAATTGATTGATATTAGGTTTGATAGAAGACAGTTGAAGTCTCATATCAGGTTCGGTGTCCAGTCTATTGCGGTATTTTGTTTTCATGGCTGCATAGGTTGAGAATCCTGTTTTGCACAGATATGTTGTTGGGAACGGGAGAAGAATATTCAGAGCCATTTTGACAAGCATTGGATATTCATTACGGATTCTGCACTAAAATTTTTTTGACAGGCGTCATTTTGAACATACTTGTGTCTGATGTCTAAAATAGATTCTAATATCTCGTTTGACATACTTTCGGGGTTTTGCAAGTTGGGTGAAAAAGCATTATGAATCCATGAATTCAGTGTCATTTTTGTATTCTGTTCTTTGGGAAGATACTTCTCAAAAGATGTGCACATCAAAGTGAGATATTGGACCAATTCTTCAAATACATCATCTTGAAACATTTCTAATTCTTTATTGCTAACAAACACACTGAGTGATTTAAAGCTTTCTATTTTTCTCACACCAACGCAAACAATCCAAAAATCTAATTGTCTTTTGAAGGCGGTTATTTTGTTATGGGCCTGGAAAACTTTTGTCTGTTTACCTTGCAAAGATAAATTCAATTCGTTCAGTTTTTAAAGATATCTGCCATAAAACACAGTCAAAATAATCAAGTTTCATCAGCAATTGTTCAGACTAGGATTATTTTCTTCAAAAAATATATTTATCTTATTAAAAATTTCTCCTGTAGTGTTAATGGGCAGTGGTGAACACATATACATGTCTTCTTCAAAAGAACTTTCATATAGATATCTCACGAAAACCAACAAGATAGCTAGACCAGTGATATCAGTTGACTCATCCATTTGCAAGACGAATCATGTTTTTTGTAGACGTGTAACTAGTTCTTGTTTGACATAGCTTGTCAGATTATGAATTCTTCGTGAAACAGTATCGTTTGATAGCGGCACAGTAGAAAGATGCTCTGCAGATTTTTCATCGAGCATACATTTTGTTATGTCTGTCACACATGGTTTTATTAAGTTCTCCGCGATACCTCCGCGTCACCTGCTTGAGCAATGCGATAGCTAACTAAATATGATGCCTCCGTGGCCTTTTCATTGATAGTTTGGGTTACATGCATCATAGTTTTTTGACTTTCCAATAACTGTTCTTTTATTACGTACACAAAATTATTTATTCTTGTCTTTTGACTCGGGGTGTACAGTTTCTAAATGTCGGCGCAACTTGGCAGGTGTCATGGAACTATTAGCAAGCAGTTTACTACACAGCGTGCAGAGAGGTGAGCCGTTGGAATCAACTAATCCGAAACTGATATATGATTCATCATACTTTTTTTTTCGCCTTTGAAACCGTGGAACTTGACGTCGTTGCCGTCATCATCTGGATCGGTAATTGCTGTATACTCCGCGCGTACTACTTTTGAACATTCGGCTTCTTTAGAAGATATTGTTGCAACACCTTTAACTCCTTCAAGCTAACATTCCATTCCTCTTTATTAATAATGTTACATGTCACGATAGTGAGGTAAAATAATTCACGATAGTCGCTGCGAAGGGTTAGTCTAAAGAAAAAATGTACGAAACTGATACAATCAGAATAAGGCAGTAGAACAATAAACACTTCGTTTCTAGCTTGTAGGTACTTATGTCTCCAAACGCTAATCGTCGACTGACTCGAGGCGCGATGGTCGCTTTTATAGTCCTAGCCTCGATCTCGAACATTCAAAAATACTCGAGTCGGCGCCTTTGATAAATAAAAAGCCAAAATAAAAATAGAAAATACATATTAAAATTTTACGGTACGTTCACCCAAATGGCTTGCATCGGATTCTTTGGAGTAGCCGACCGCCGTCTTTCGGCAAGGCAGCGGTAGCTTTGTCTCGAGCGGCGGCCCGTTTGTGTCGGCTTAACAAAGTATGCCAATCATTTGAATCAATAGAGTAGTGGCTGGCGACTAAGTTCGGTTGCGCTTCGTGAATCGTGATACGCCGCGTCAAAACGGTCGACCAGAGAGAGGTGTTTTGAATTTGTTTCTAATTTTTTGCGGAACCCCAGGGTTCCGCGAAACCAACTTAGAGTATGGCTGGTCTAAACAATAACATATCTTGTATGCCCAAAATTTCTAAAGTAACTTCTCTAAGATTCTCTCTTGAAGTCAAAGAAGCAACAACCAGTGTTCTAGCTGTCTTCATAGCATATCTAGCAAATACTGCATTATAAGGAATTTGTTATGAGATTTAGAGGTCTATAGAGAACATTTCAGTAAGTGATAGTTGTTTCACTAGTTTATTAGTTTAGTTACCTAGTTCTACATAAATATGCTAGTCAAGTTTGTGACCACCTTCATATTTAGATTAATGTTAACTTTGATAATGGATTTTTATTTCATTGGGGGCGATTTCAATACATTTGTTCACATAACCCAATACCATTATAAGTGATACTCAAGTATTTTCGTGTTGGTAAATTTTGTGTTCAAAATAGAACACAGAATAATCTCAACAGATTTGAAGTAGAAACTCTTTAGGAAAACCTTGAATAATTCTCTTTTTTTTCCAGTGAGGCGTCTGCTGTTATGGCCATTTGCCTACTTAAAAATATATGTTTTTCAATTGAATAAATAGCATCAGGAAGCATGAATTAAGAAGTATATTTTGAAAAGTTGAATATCTTTTAAGAATTGTAGAGCGGCATATGCTTGATCTTTAAGAATAGTGACTGTATTGTATTGTAGATTAAACCCATTTCTTTTTTTTTCAAAAATTGGGCACTTCTCTAGAATATCTATTACGTTCAGTGTCTAACAAATTGTCCTATGTTTCCGGGTTTATTAGCCATGGTCTGCAGGTTTTCATACCTGCATATGAAAACCTGCAAAAACCCGGAAACATCGGACAATTTGTTCCATGTTTCGCAGGAGGGTGGATTATCACCTGTTAGTAGGTTACTTGAAGTAAGACGTATGTGGCCAATGCAAGTCTCGTCAGTACTTGTTTCCTGCGTGTCGGACCTCTTCTGCATAAGAGGTTTTGAATTTTTCAATTTACCGCCAACCAAATTTCAATGCTCCTGCTAAAATATTTTATGATGAATTTAGATCTCATAGGAGCAAATCCCAGCTTCTACAGTAGCTTATAATAATGAATTTTTACTTTTTTTAAATCCTATTCTATGATTTTGACATATATTCATTTATTCAATTATTCAATGGGCTCATCCAATTTACAAAATATTATGTCATTGAAAACTGAATTCAAAGAATAAAAATTTACAACATAACATATATCAAAGACATCTTCAGTTATACTTAAACCAGCAATACACTGATGTATGTAAAGGGAAACTTGGATTTTACTAACATCATCCAAAATTCTTATCTTAGGTCCAATCGTTCTGAATAATATAAGGTTTAGAGAAAACATGGTCCATGATATTTCAATTCTATTGAGAGGGGATAAATGAAGTCAATTGCTGAAATGAGAAGACATTGCTGGTAGTTGGAAGTGGCATTTTCTGATCTCTGACAAGATCTAGCTTGAAAGCGTATCTCAAAACTTTCCTTTGGCACATTCAATTTGCTTAAAACATAGCAGTCGTATTGTGGAGAACATAGACAAAATAATAATTCAAAGAGATGTCACTGATGATAAGGTTAATCATTTATATACCTAAAGCAATCATCAGAAGTCCTCAAGAGATGAAGGACAATGAACGGGGGTTATTATCACAAGTATACAAACATAGTTGTGATATTCAGTTCATATTTTATATTTTATTGTCACATATACAGACGTACTGATGTTCATATCATTTGAACCAACTATGTTTAGATTTGATTTTTTAGGTCGATTCACTTTTTAAATTGTCGGATTGTCACGTACCGGTGAATTTAATTCAATGAAAGTGTTTGGACATTATTTTTTCCAACTGAGTTAACAGAATAATTGAAATCAGATCATCTCCATTTTTTAAGTAAAGAAATTTTGTATAATGGAAATCAACTAAACGTTGAGTTGTTTATTCTGGTTTTGAATATAAGTTTAAGTGAAGGAACCAGAAATAATTTGTGTAGGGCACCCGGCATGAGTGGTAATTAAGTATTAATTAGCCGCAGTAGCAGACCATTTTGATATTGTCATGTCTGATTTCGATTGTTATTATTTTGTAGTCATCATTGAATTCAATGTATATAGTGCGGACGTAAATAGTTCCCACCTCTTTTGAACAACAATATATCAAGGTCGGGCAAAATTCGCGTAGAAAGTATAATTTTCAGTACTTTTTGATGAGGGAGAAAATGTTGCATCACTTGCCGAGAGAGTGCTACTAATTTTTTTTAATCAGAAAAGGGGTCTCGTGATAACTCATTGGATAGGTATTTCAATTCTCTATCCAATACTTCTTCGTTATTGGAAATCGAATTAGCCGTTATCGTGAAATTGGCAGTTTTATAACTCACTCCAACCCTTTCCAATAATTATTCAAAAGTTTATTATTCAGTCCTTGACAATAATAAAGCCTGTTTACAGTTTTTCCTACATTATTGAATGTTCCTGGGATAATATGGTTGCAAGCACCTCTTTTTCTAGCGATGAGTTCTGAAATGAAATGCGATGTTAATCGTACAGTTCAGATGTGACATATTCCCTCAAAAACATCTTGAGGCAACATATCAGGTGGTCTAGTGGTTTATTATAAGGGATTATGTTTGTCTGTCACAGGTTTGGAATATTGTCAAACTCAAATAAGTTTTCAACTAATATTAGGTTTTAGCAAGATGAGATACCTATTTATTCGATGAGCTGGTTTGAAAGTGGCTATATGATAATTATCCAAATTAGTAGATAGTTAAATGTGGTCCCTTAGAATGACTTGCTGCATTACCTGATATGTCACCCTTAGATTTTTGTGAAAATTGGTGAATTCTGAAGCTTACGTTACATAATCGCAGTTTACTCTACTGTTCATGGTTATAATGAGAGGTGTCCCTAACGAAATTACTCCAGAAACGTTCTTTTTGTTTATTCGGTATAAATGGGAAAACCCTAAGTTACAACGTTGTAAAATATACATCGATGAAAATATACTCCAATTCAAAACAGTAACAAAATTCGTAGGAATATTGAAATATATATAATAAAAAGCAACTCAAAAACTAAATGCTAAATAAAACAATTACAGCTAACACCAGCACTAAAAACTAACAGACATACAAGGCATAAATCTACAAACTAAACACATAATTGAATGCAGAATTTTTGAAAACCTCCAAGGAGTGAGTAAAAAAAATCAAATTCTGATGCATTAGCTTCCCTTAATATTCTTGGCATAATTGGTAAAATATAAGTTCTTAACGAAAACAGCTCTTATCATCCCTTGTTACTCTTTGCTTGACTCTCAGGCCAACCAAAGAGAAGCTCCGGACGATTGATTTGTACATTATTGTCAAGAAGTGAATGGTAACCAATTTAAACATGTACTGGAATTAACAGAAGTGAGTAAAGAATACATTTCTTCTTGAAATTATCATATTCATCGTTTATTTGTGAATCCTCAAAACTAATAAAAAACTGCTAACTACTCATCAACGGCTGATCCGATTTTCGAAATTAATAAATTTTTGATTGAAAATTGAAATACCTATCAAACGAGTTATCACAAGATCCCCTTTCTTTTTGAAAAAAGTTTGTAGCTCCTCTCAGCGACGAGTGATGCAACACTATTGTTTTTGTTATCAAAAACTGTTGAAATTGTACGTAAATTTTGCCCGAAGATATCAAGATATCTTGTTCTGTTCAAAAGTTGAGAAGGAAGAATATTTACGTTCGCATCGTATCAGACTTGAACCTCCTATGTTTTACTCAATTTCATTTTTCAAGATATTTTCCATAAAAAATCCCTCATTTTACGTGAACAACATACTCGGTCTTTTATTTTGGGTGAGAACCCACGATTAACATTGTCAAACATTTTTCGAAAAATTCATCAAACTTTTTATCCAAATTTATTTTATTGTAGCCCTGGAGATGGCCTCAAACGCCGCCGAAACGTTGATAATTGAATTTTAATGAAACGAGAATATGTTCTATATCCAAATGTAATTGAATAGCTTGAAATTTTTTGGATATACTCGGATATAGGTCTTGTTGAAATTTGAAGAGAATGTAGTCAAATGCTGGTCTTTTGATCAGATAGAAATCAATTTTTTACAAGAATATTCCTGTTGAGTAGTTTGTATTAAGTAGACTCATTTTTTCTAATATAGTCTTGCATCTTACCAGAAAGTAAGGTGTGGTTGGTTATCCTTGCAGACTTCATTAGATAATTTTCGTTATTATCATTGATGTGCGATATATTCGTTTTCACATTCTGCATTCTATTATTGGAATGCTGTTCCATTCAGTTATACACTTTGTGGTTGGGCGTTAATCAATATTGTGGAATATTTTTAGAAACATTCATTGAATGGTAGAATTTGTACTGGTAGCATACAATGAATCTAACGAAATGTGAATAATTTTTTTTTCACTGGTGCTCTGCACGGGATAGTTGCATTGTTTTACATACCTTGGGATAAGAAAATGAACAGAAAGTTGACTATCTTTTGATACAATGTATTATACTTATACACAGTTGATACATTTCTCGAATAAGTTAAAACTGAATTTACATTTACATCAAATACATTCTGTGGCAAGAGTTATAAATCTATTTATTATAATTTTCTGTAATAGGACATTTTCTGTAACAAAAAACACCATATAGAAAAACTGTAGTGTATTTTGAAAGAACGAATCGAGTTTTTACTGTTTTCATTTAGAAAAATTGTGTGCTGGAAACGAGATATAAATCCATTGTGCATTAATAGTCATCGTTTTTATTCATTTAATAATAATTAACAACGGTGGGACGGTAGCCGGTTGGGTTGGCGTGGGTGGTTTGCTCCACTCACTCAATCGACCGCTGTGTGAACTGGTTGTTCAAGCTGCGAGGCCGGGCGATCAATATTCACTGCCTATCGTCCAACCCGTGCACGTTAAACGATAAGACCTTGTTAATGCCTAGTTCGCACAAGTTTTGACTTCTGAGAAATGTCGTTCGTGGGGGACGACAGCTAGTTAACGGAAAACGGATTTTAAACAGATTTTCTAAGAGTTGATGTGAGATTGTAAATGTGTAACTCCTAATATTAAAGTAAATCTAAGGAATATGTTGAAAATATAAAAGGACGATATTCAATCATACTGTGTTTTGACCTCACCAAATGCTTACAAAACCATTCAAAGACTTTGTTTTCTCAAAAATAAATTTTGAGATACAAATCACTTATTTGTAATACATCTCACAAATGTTTGAATATAAGAATTTGAATATGACAATGCACTCTCTATATTTTTTATGAATAATCCAACAGCTCTTTTGTAGGTGGTGTTTTTTTAATTATTCAATTATATTTTGAAGAACATTTGAGCATTTATCACTTTGGTACACATTCCAATTGAAATACTCGCATTGTTAATTAAAAATGGTACTATTTTGAAATTGTTTTTTTTACATAAGTATTAATAAGAGTTACCTTAATATTTGGAAAGTGTTGGAATACAAGATATTTCAAGATAGTAACATTTCAGACTACCATTTATGTATTCCTACTTTATTTAACTTGCATTGATATATTTCTCTGCTGTAGTGTCAACTCAATGATTTGAAGAGTTCTCAAGTCCCAACAACATCATCTCTAAGGTCAGCTTTACTAGATCCGGCAGTCAATAGTTTGTTGCAGCAACTGAGGTCTGAGCTACAAGCAACAAGATTGAAACTAGAAGACACCCAAAATGAGCTGTCTGCTTGGAAATTCACTCCCGATTCGAATACTGGTAAACGTCTCATGGCAAAATGCAGACTGCTATATCAAGAAAATGAAGAATTGGGAAAAGTTACAAGCTCAGGAAGAATAGCAAAATTGGAAAGTGATCTGGCGCTACAAAAAATATTCTCAGAAGAAGTTAGGCAGAGTCAAAACGAATTAGATTCTTTTCTGGCAGATTTGGATGAAGATGTAGATGGCATGCAGAGCACAATATTGTTTCTGCAGCAGGAGCTGAAAAAGACGAAAGACACTGTTCAAGTGCTTCAAAAAGAAAATTGTACTTTGAAAATGGCTAACGGTAGAGCGAATGGTGACACTAGTGTTTGTGAACAAGAACGGACTGATTCAGAATCTGAGAACGAGAGGACTCGTGTTAAAAGGATAAGGAGGTCTTCAGTTCTGAGTATTGACTACAATGAGGATGACACCCTTGTTATTAACACCAATGGTGATGTTGCCATGTCCTCGGATCCTGAATAGTGATCACTGAAAAGTATCACTACAATCAAGCTCACCGGTGATATTTCATTTGTTTCGTTCATAAATGTTAGATGATATACTGAATATGAGATATCCCGATTATAGTGTAATGGAAATAGTTGAAAAAATGAAAACACTAAGGAAAATCAATTTTTAAAATCCTTGATGTAATCACATCACTTCATCAGTTACTCTTCATTTAATGAAGAGGTGTTCCATAGTCTTCGTGGTCATTAAACCTCGAGATTTTTCAATTAGTTCAATTTATTTTCAAAAAATGCAATTTTCATTTCTTGGGTCATCTCATATTTTTCAAGAAACAAATGGAAGAAAAATGTATATGTAGATTTGAAAGAGTGACGTATACTTCTATATAATGAGTGTAACTAAACTGCTTTTGAGTGAGTGAGCTGTTTTAGTATATGAGAATTTAAAAAAAAACTGATGAACAGTATAATAAAATTGTACACGAATTTTCGGGTACACGGTTAATTAAACATGGAGTAATTATCTTGTGTGCTATAAAATTTGTTGAAAATTGTTGCAGTGCAGCACTTGCAGATATTTTCGAGTAAGTAGTAATAAAACAAAGCAAAGTTAAGTTATAGAGTAGTTCTTTCATTTATTAGTATTTTTTATATGATTTGCTTTGTTTTTTTCTACTGGACTCCAAAGGAATTGTTGATCATAATCTATTATCTCACATTTTATCGAAAATGTATGTATAATTTTTTAAAGTTTTTATGTTTGAATTTGTAAAAAATTACGAAAACATAATATATATAGAATTATTGAGTTTATTTTGTTATTCAATTTTATGTATTTCAGATATTCTAGTAATTCTAAAAGGCAGATATATGGACTACATGGTCAATTGGGTTCATTCAAAACCAAGTATCTCTGACTCAATCTAATGGAATGAAAAAAACTTTTCATCTAAATATTTTCAAGAAAGTGTATTTTTTCATCTCCTACATATATTTTACCAAGTCGCATTTTTTCCATACAGGGAAAACACTTTTTTCTCTCAATTTTTCCAAATGAAAAACTAAAGTAGTAGTGCACACTAGGAGTTTCTAGGAAATATAGGGACTGATTTC
>WOGR01000768.1:0-23047 GCA_015342045.1 Leptinotarsa lineolata
ACAATACCTATCCCATTCGCACTCCTTGCATTCATAAGGGCCAAGCTATCGATGGAGGTTCGTACCCAGGTGCGAACCTTGGATCCTTCCCCCCCATCATGTTTGGCCCATCCTTCCCTGGCTGGTTCTCTATCCCAGGGCTCCTGTATGCAAACTACTGCGGCGTTTTGCTCTTCAGTGACCCTCCGCAGCAGCGCAGTAGCCTCCCTTCCCCTGCCTACATTAAGCTGTAGAACCTTGAATGTGATTCATTCTCCGCCTCTGTAGCTCGACCCTTCTCACATATACCGGGCACTTGGGATCTAATGCCGAGTGCCGCCTTTCACCCACTACCGCCCCGGCTCTTTTGCAGTTAATGCAGCTGAGCCCTCTCTCCCCTGCAATCTCGTCCCTCATGCGTTCCTCCACATTTATTGCAAGCCGGTTCCTGCCTACATATTCTGGCAGTGTGCCCATAGCGACAACACCTGAAGCACACCGCTACACTTGAATGCTCTTCCACGTAAATTCTCATCAAATCCATTTCCACCACCCCCATCTGAATCAGCCGTCTCAATATCTCAGCATTCACTTCTAGTATCACGTTTTCCTTCCAGCTGCTCGCTCTACATTCTCTCCTCTTTCGTACTATCATGCACCTCCTGTCCTCCTGAGTAATTCCCTCACCCAGCTCCGGGTTCTGACTCAGAAGGACTTCATCCCCATATCCCTTCTCAACCCCAGTGAGGAGGACATGGGGATTCGGCCTCTGGTCTGTTTCCACTTGCACTCTGCTTTCATCCTTGAGCACGTCCCTTATCAATCTCCTACCCTCTTGGGTTTTGCCCGTGACCACCACAACCCCTTCCCGGCTTCTAACCACCGCATCAACGTAACTCAGACATCCCTCGTTCAGAAGCGTTCCTCTGACTATCCTGGCCGTCGGCATTCCATCCTCTTGATTATTCCTTGTTACCACGATTTCTTCCTCTATAGGCGGCGGAGTCTTCCATACATCTCTTGTCGCTTCTTGCCTATTCCTCTGTATCTTCTTGGCATACGTTCTCTTCTTCTTATTTACTCTCTTACTTTTTCTCTTATTTCTTACTTTCTGATATCCAGTATCCGTGGCGGCTTCAGCATCAGCCTCTCCATTTGTTTCCATCTCTGTCGTCGAGATCCCTCCAGATCCTTCTGTCAGTATCTCTCGCCTATTACCAACAGTGCCTACCTGAGTTTTCTCATTTCCTTTTTTCTGTACAATCTCTATTTTGTCCCCTTGTGCCCTGCTTCCCGCTTTCAGTTGCATATAAATGCTATCTAGCGCTTTTTTTATGTTCTTCCATTTCCCCCCTACATTATTTAGCCAGGTAACTATCCCTTCCAGCCTAGTGCTCAATGCCACACTGGCTTCCCTCTCACGCTCATACTTTTTCATCCTTGTCTCCAGTTCACCTATTCTCAACAGAACAGATAGTTCCTAAATTTACTGATCATAGTATGGGTACAACGGGGATGATCATGCCAATAGGGCATGAGACTAGAGGTAGGAAATACCAAAAAAGGACGGCGCGATAGTAGTGGGAAAGGTTAATGGGGGCAAAATCGCGAAAGGATCAGGGGTCTTGATATTGAATATCGTGACAACGATCCAACGTAGAGACGGGTAGGTAGGAGCTCGTATATAGGACACTTTGTCAGAAATTGAATTGCCTTGGCTTTTAGTTAGGAAATATTGCATTGGATATAGTCAGTGATTTATACTTCTGTGTTGGATGATAGGGCCATTTGAATAGACTGTCATGGACATTTATCAAAGTTTGATTTTTCTCTAGGGCGCAGTCGAACGAAGAAGACAGCAGACATCAGGATGCATCCCATCAGGCACCTCATCATCAGCACGGGAGTAACCTTGCTCATGTGAAACCCCCCCAGGTGAAACCCCTCATTGCCTATGATTGTGAATCGCGTAGGAGCAGATAAATGCCGCAACGTGCATCGTTATCGATCCTTAACCATTCATCACCATAAGATCGGAGAGCTTGCATCCAACAGTACCACTACAGCATCCCTTACCTTGGAAGGAGTAGTAAACGCCGATGGATCCTGTGAAGGGACCACGTTTCACGAAAACGGGCAATCATATAAAAAAGCATTATCATTTTAGCCACGGTGAGGATCCAATTAATGGACTACGAGGCCAAGCTCAAATTAGATGAGAATGAAATAGCTTCAATGAGTAACGTAATATGCTCCTATTCGAAAGGATATTGCTTCGACTCCAACGTAGGTGAAGCTACATGGGAAAGTAATCCACTACGTACCTATGAGGATAAACTTAGCCTGTTATACACTGGCCAAGTCGATAAGATAACTAACCAAATCACAGGGGGAACAATTGATAGTAGTAGAAAACAACGCGAAAGTCTTCGCAGTAACTCTCATAAAGAGAATTAGGTTCTGTTATTTAGAACTATGGCAAACGGAACATCCCCGCATAGTAGTTGCAGAAGAAACCTCACAATATATTGATCTCAAACCGAAAGCTAAATAACAAATTCTTATACGTGGAACAATCTTATAACCGAAAGATAGATCAATTATACACAGATACTGCTTATAGGAAATGTTTAACACAATGAGAAATTTTACGCACCAGGCTGTTAATGGCGCCTTTAGCGCCTAGTACCCTAAGCCAGCTCGTTGAGGAGAGTGGAGGCTATGTAGGACGGGTATTAGGAAAAATTTTATACATCATGAGATTTGTACCTAGGACCGTAGAAATTTATAGGACTACCCATAGTAGTGAATAATCAAACAAAGTACTTGGCACCGATTACCAGGATCATACAGGAACATGCTGAAGAGGTAGATTGCAATGGGTTGATGCCACCCTTGTGTTTTATAGATGACCGATGGATTGGGCTGACCCCTTACCCCATAAAAAAACATCCTCCAGAAGAACTATTTCCCAAAGTAGAAACTAAACTCAACGTCTACTCAATACAGCCTGTTGAAGCACTAGGAATTTATTCCCAGGACAAGATCAAGAACGCCCAACAGATAATAGTTTTCGGAAATGAACGAAAAGCTGTAGAGAATATTTTGTTGAGACGAGTAGCAGACCTGGAAACAACTGGACAATGGTTTTCCACGGTGAACCTATTCGATAGGGAAGAAGTGGAAAAACTAGCCCACAACACGATGCGTCAGGTTTGGGGATGGTTCACCAACATAGGGTCCTTTATGAGTGGCCTTATTACGGTATTTCTCGAATAATCAAGTATGCGCTAGGAGTGGTATTAAATGGAATTCACCTTTACCAGACCGTAGGATGCGGATACTCGCCAGCTTGTGGAACACCCTACCCACGCGGGTATCCCACCGATATCAAAAAGTAGTAGCGCAGGTAGGAACCGGACCATAAAGAGACTGAGAACCTTACCTGGAGGAATCAGCCGTACCACCAAGAATATATCCACGAGTACCTAACCCACCACATTGGACCGAAAAATGCAACCAGATAACCACAGGACAGGAACAGGTTTCGCGAACCGAGGTGCCGTAAAATTAAGTGGGACATAGCGCTTCGGTCCAAACCTAACTTTAGTGCGAACCCACATATAGACTTCCAAATTATATCCTTATGAACTGTGTAGCAGATGGGTCTCTCGCGAGTTTAAGGCGAGACGACTGGTGTTGATCGCGGAATTCATAACCACGATAATATTGGGACCAGGTACGGATCAAACCGTACCCAGAAGCGGAAGCAGAGAGTCCTGGAACTTCATAGACTGGTGAAAAAGCATCACATCACATCATAACATACCACAGCAGGCATGGGAGACTCGCTGGCGGCAGAAGTGAATCACGCACGAACGCGAGTGTTCGCGAGTGTAGTGTGTGGATCAGACGCGAAACTTTTGTTTGTCGATAAGTGACAAAATCTTTTGTAGTCCCCATTCATCCATTCATTTATTAAGATGGAGCATGGGCTTCCATCTTCAACCTGATAATATAGCATTAGTTGATTGAAAAGTTATGGCACTGTATGCCCAGAACTTTTTCGAAGGGGGAAGTGGTGTAATAACTGTCGTTATGTTATCAACGGAAAAATTTCATCAATAGGAAATATAAAGTTGATGCATAACAGATATCCTCATTTAGGTCAGTCACAACATTCAATAATAAACACGATATTTTCTCAACAGACTAAACTTTGATTTAATTTATGATTGCCGACCGTAACGGTCTCATGGAATATACGTAGACTAAAAAACTCGATAAGTCACATCCGGCGATAAGATTCTTACTGAGTCCCACTGTGGGTTTTGGTTAATTAGCTTCGCTAACGCGAAATTTGGCCATATTGAATAGGCGGTCCCGCAAATTCATTTACAATAATAACTGACCAATGACTTCGATGAAAAGGGGATATAGGTCTTAAGGAGAAAGGGTTATAGAAAAAATTGGGTATTTTCAAAAAGAGGAGACCAATCAAAAAACGAGTCGAGGGAGAAGTGTTCATTGTGACGGAGAAGTGTGACGGTTTCGCGAACTTGGGGACAGGAATTGAGAATTTGGCAGTTTCTGGGAGAGTTGCGATCTGACCATTGAGCGGGACGGTTAGGCGGTTTTCTGGGAATTGGGGAGTTGCGATCTGACCATCGAGCGAAACGGTTCGGCGTTTTTTTGGGAATTGGGGAGTTGCGATTGGGCGAGCGCGATGGTTCTCCGTTTTATTGAATTCAGGATGGCGATTTCACTGACGGAGAGACGAAGAGACAGAGAGACGAGTAGTTCAGACATGAAGACGAACGGAGAAAGTTTTGAGGTGGTCGAATCGAAGAAATCAAGGACCGGAAGAAAAGGGATAGCGAGACTCATCGCAGTTTCTACAGTTCCTACACTTCCGCAAGAATCAGAGATGGAAGCTCAGGCAGTGGTGCCAGATGAAGAGGTACCAACCCAAAATAGTCCGGCAGTAATGCCAACACAAAAAGCTCTACCAGACGTGCCAGTATGGCCATCTATTAGGCCAACACAGGAACCAACAGTGTCAGGAGCCGCTGCTGTTACAGACCCCTTGAAGCCACCGCCAGTCGTGTTACACGACAAGTCACGGTGGAATTCAGTCTCAAGAGAACTTGAGAAACTAAGGATACAGTTTAGCAGAGCTCGATTGACAAACGAGGGCATTGTTATATATACAGATAACGGAGATAGCTGGGTACGATGCACCCTCTTTTTGGAAAGCGCGGAACTGGACTTCCACACCTATAGCTTGAAGCGTGATATCCCGCTCCATGCTGTAACCAAAGGCATTCCTGAGAATGTTGACAGTAGAGACGTCGCTGATAACCTGACCAGATAAGGGTTCTTCGTTCTTGAATGTCACAGGATGACATCAAGATGAACTAGGAAATCTTCACCAATCTTTTTGGTGAAGGTGCCTAAAGAATAAATAAAGATATTCACAATTAGGACCTGCGTGAGCCTAATTGTAAGAGCCGAACCCCAGAGGACCAATAGGCAGGGCATCTCACAGTGCCACCGATGCCAGTATTTTGGCCATGCTCAACGTTGCTGTCACGCGACAGCACGTTGCGTGAAATGTGGTGAAAACCACATAACACGAGAATGCGAGAAAACGAAGGAGACTCCTGTAAAGTGTGCCAACTGCTTGGAAGCACACCCAGCAAGCTACCGGGACTGCAAAATGTTCCCCAGAACAAGACAAACTGTAAACCAGCAACAACATGCAGAAAATAGGCCGCGGCAATCGGAAGCCCAACGGCCTAAAAAGCCTCAATAGACTAAGACCACGCAGAAACAGAAGCCCACAGCAGATAAGGCAAGTGGAAACAGCCTTATCAACGTATTAGCTACCCTCAGTTCAGAGCAGCAAAAGACCGCGCAAGCGATCTTAGCAACCCTAATCAAGTCCACCAACCATTGATGCCAGAAGGAATCCCAGTCACACTGAAAATAGCGTCATGGAATATAAATGGACTAACCGATAGAAAAACTGAGCTCCTGGAAATATTGTCGCGTCTAGAAATAGACGTGATGGCTCTACAGGAGACACGACTGAAAAATCAAACGAGATGTCATATCTCAGAATACGCTATGTACCAAACGGACAGGCAAGGGGGCGCCAAGCCGCGGGGGGCGCGGCGCTTCTAATAAAAACATACCTAACGCATAACGAAGAACGAAAACCGGAAACTACACTTGGAGAAGCCGTAGCTGTCAGTATAAAAATGGGACATTACGAGCAGTTAAGAATATCGTCAGTTTATCTTTCTCCCGTAGGCAGAAGAGTCTACAGAAAAATAAAAAGAACAGACGTGGCTGAACTATTCCTAGATCACCAACCAACAATTTCCATCGGCGATTTCAACGCAAAATCCCCAAATTGGAACTGCAGACATGGAAACATAAGAGGCAGAGATCTAGTCAGGATTTTAGAAGGATTCGAAAACATCGCGGAAGTGGCACCAAACATGCCAACCCACTACCTGGCTCAAGACCAACATAATAAACGCTATACTGAGATTGCAGCACTTCCCTAAGCGATACAAAGAAGCCATGGTCATCCACATACCGAAGCCCAAAAAGAACCACCTGTTTCCACAGAACCACCGGCCAATAAGCTTACTGCCTTCAATAAGTAAAGTGGCGGAACGTGTCATTCTAAAAAGACTCGAAGAAAAAACCAGAGATTTAGGGATCCTACCTGACGAACAGTTCGGTTTTCGATCTCAGCACTCAACGGAGCTACAAGTCCTTAGGGTAGTGGACTTTGCTGTAGAAGGTTTCAACCTAAGCATCAAAGGACATAACACCGGCGCGATCTTAGACGTCTCCAATACTTTCGACAGAGTATGGCAGAACGGACTACTAGCCAAGATGAGCGACTTTGGCTATTCCAAGCCCATGGTAAGGTTAATCAGATCTTTTTTAGCACACAGAAGATGCCGTTGCAGAGTAGGAAAGGAACTTTCTACAATACGACTACTTGAAGCAGGGGGCCCACAAGGTGCAGTCCTTTCGCTACACCTCTTCTCGATATATACGGCGGACGTGCCTAAGCCGGAGAACAACTTCAACAAGTTGGCTCTCTATGCCGACGACACGGCTCTGCTAGCGAGATCGACCAGCGCTGCGCACATCACCAGATATTTGCAGAAACAGGCGACTAGATTAGAGGAGTGGGCAAGTCTGTGGAAGATCGGTATCAACCCTGAGAAAAGTCAGACTATACTGTCCACCCGCAGATTTGTTGAACCGGAAGGATCTGTCAACGTGAACGGACAAGAGATTCCGTGGACCCCCAAAGCGACATACCTGGGGGTCACCTTAGATAAGAGGCTAACATTCCAAGCCCACGTGAGACAGAGAATTGGTATGGCGAGATATGCCAGACAACGTCTAGCACCTATAATAGGACCAAGAAGCAACATGGCGCTGAAAGTCAAGCTGCTCATGATAAAAACAGTCCTCATGCCTATGATATTATATGCCTGCGTCGCTTGGGGACACTACGCGCAGACATATAAAAAAAAGATCCAGCAATTTATGAACGCGTGCTTAATGGCCGCCGTAAACGCATATCAAGATATATGCCAAACAGGTATGTACACAGAGATCTAGGCACGGACGCGCAATATGTTGACGTGTATATGAGAAAACGCGCAGAAAGTGTGTTCAATAGAATCAGATCTCATGAAAATCCAGCGTTTCGCGATCTACACGATGCGCTGAATATAGATGACTCCAGGTTCCGCGAGCGAGACAAGCACGCGAGGCCGACGAAGCAAAACCAACGACCACCCCCGCGAGTCGCCGTCCGGCGACTCAGGTAAGTAAAAATACTGGTAAGTATTAGTCAAATTCATTTTTCAGGATATGCAAGACTTATCGAAAAACACCACCTTCAGCTTCACTGAGAGACGCTCGACTACTATAAACAGTAGCTACCTGCTAGTTTTGGGGGCCCCATGCCGTAAATTCATATACGAATGAAACGATTGACTAAAAAATCAGACGCGAAAGTAAAAGTACCTAAAGGCTGACTTTCGACCAGAAGAGGTCAGATGTCAATCTTGCTGAAGTGCCCGGCAGCAGGATTGAGGACCGCTCCAGGAGGAGCGGGGGTGGAAGGAGTGGTGCATTAGGTTTTCTTTGCGAAATTTGTTTCGTGAAGCGAAGCTTTTACACCAAGGCACTCAACCCGGTAGGGGGCATGGGGGGGACATTTTATTCTATATATACCTGAGTTTTTCATTCTAACTCGTTTGAGTTTTGTATTGAACAGAATCTTGCTCAAATTATTATTACTTATGAAAACTGTTGTTATTTTGTATTTGGAGAAGTAATTTTGAAATTTTCTGAAAGTTTACCTGAGTAATTGATGCTACTATATTTACATGTACCTATTGTGTTCTTTAATATTCAGAAAATATTCAAAATTACTCCTCCAAATACAAAATAATAACAGCTTTCATAAATAATAATTAAGCAAGATTCTGTTCAATACAAAACCCAAACGAGATAGAATGAAAAACTCAGGTATGAGTAGAATAGAGTGTGGTGAATGCTCTGTAATTTATACAGGCCAACCAGTGAAAATTTTGACGTGAGGCTTCGTGAACACGTCTGTTTTCACAAAAAATCTACAATGTATGAATATCTGAACATCTGCAATAATAAAAACACAAGATGAGTCTACACACATGTAATAAAGGGAAGAAAATGAATTTGTTTGAAGCCATGGAAATTAATGAATCAATTGAAACCCCGAAATATATAACCTTAAAGGTAGGAGTGAGCACGTGAGTGAGCAAAGCACAAATTTTGCAAGACGGACACAAAAGAATGTTCAACTACTGTTTGACCAAAGCCAGAAGAGTATCTGAAAATGCTTTTTACTCCTATATATTCGAAGCCAGAAACTGTTAACTTAGTCATTACTGTGTGTTGTTGCTTACCCAACTTGCTTAGGGATAAGTACTTATCTGATAATCTCTTCAGAGCAGATACAACTTGTAACTTCACAGATTTACAACCCCAAAACTTGATTCCTCTTGCAGGTACTGGTGGGTTTTCAAAATCCGATGAATTTCAAGTGCGAAGTAGATTTACTGATTACTTCAGTATGAACCTATATGATTCAGATTGAAAAACTATCGCAAATGGATGAATCCTCCAATTAGAATTTCATCATTGAACCAAAAAATATATTTCATGCGAAGAATTGAAGAGGGAGTAGAACCGAATTTGCTATATATAAAAAAATCTCATTTGTTTTTAAATCGATTGTAATTCTGTTGTTTCAAAAAAAAAATAAATGAAGTCACCTTCTCTATTGAGGACTTTTCCAGCTCCTTCCAGATCAGATCTTTCTTCACGTTGTTTTCAAATTCTAGGTCTTTTAAATCATATAGAATGCTATGGCGTTGAACAAACTTTATCAGAAGTTCGTCTTCATCAGACGGAAAACGCACTTTTTGCACATTTGCGTTTTTTCCCCATTTTAGTCAAATCACAAACACTACACACCACAAAATAAACGTTCCGAGATGGACAAAACCTTACTATTGCGCAGCGTGAAACCGAATAGACTCCTCTCCAAGCAGTCAATCTAACACGTTGAGCGCATCACGTCGGCGTGGAACGTGTTGCGCTATTTAGGAAAACAGTCCTATTGAATCTCTATGGAGGAGTAGGTGACGTATTAAGCTGAGCGTAACACGTCGTACACGACGCAAAATATGCGTCGCTAGAAAAACAGGGCTTAAACGAGCAACTCGATTTTTGTAGGTTTCTCCACTCCTGAATTTATAAGTTTGGCAACCCCGATAATCTCTATAATTTCAATCGATACTTCGCCTTTCATCCTACCTGCAATCCCATGTAACCCGGTTCAGACTTCAGAATGTTAGTTTTATTTGAGAATGGGTTAGACCCCGAAACCGGTCGTAACAATAAAAAACCTAGTGGAAATTAGAGAAAATAGCGCTTCCATTCATCTTATTGAAGTGATCATGAATTTCCACAAAATAAACAAGTCATCAATCATACAGAGTATTCAATGTAATTCAAAAATCATTTCGGTTATTGTATTTTCATACTGATTTGAAATGAAATTTTGTCACCTATCACATTGGTATTCAATTCACAAAATCATTTCAAAAAAGAGATGGCAATGAAAATTGATAAGGAAATTTTAGTAGAAGTAATGAAATGGGTTAATATTAGGTTGTTTCAAAAGTTCTGTCCGTTTTAAAGTCATGTATTTTTCTAGCTATACATCTCATTAAATATTTATTCCACTGTGTCGTGGTGTAGGCTGATCGAAAGAGAATTTTGGTGCTCTATACAATGAAGCGGTCGACCTACAGTAATTCAAGACGAGGATTTGACGATCCTGGTGCAGACTGTCCCATTACAAACGGTGTGGGGGATGGGGTAAGAACTGGGCGTCAGTTGCCATGCGGTTTTTGTTGGTTCAAAACGTATCAGAAAGGACAACAAGCTCGAATATTGGGTGCCCACGATTTGACCGATCGACAGAAATCGTCACGTTTTGAGGTCTGTTCTTTGCTTTCGCGCAACCAAAATGATTCTTTTGTGGATCGGATCGTCATTTGTGATGAAAAATGAATCGTAAATGACAACAGGAGACATTTAAAACAGTGGCCGGATATCGAAGAATCATCTAGGTGTGATAGACTTTTGTGAGGAAATCGAGAAAATGTACTGAAAATTGCGTCTTGGCATTGGTCAACAAAAAGAACTTCGATCCTGCTCCACGACAACGCCCGTCCGCACGTTTCACAAATCACCGTGCGAAAATCAAACGAATTGATTATCGGAGTTCTGCATTGCCCAACATACTCCCCAGACCGCTCGCCAATCGAATACCATCTTTTCAAGCATTCCAATAAATTTCTAACCGGTAAAACCTTCACCAATCAGGACCAGGCAAAAAAGCTTTCGTTGACTTCATCAAATCCCGAGCATCCAATCTTCATGCTGACGGAACTAATCGACTTGTGTTCCCTTGACAAATGTGAACTCAAATGGCGCCTATTTTGATCAAATCAAATGACTATTCACTGATATATTACAGTTTGAAGTGTTCTCATGAAAACGAACAAATCTTTTGACACTACCCAATAGATACAAGGCTGCGGCCACGCTCTGCTACAAGAATATGTTTCAATCTATACTATACTAATGAATCCTAAACAATCACCAGTCACAAACAACGCTCTGCTATCAAAATTATATGTGTTATTGATACATACACAATTTGCGAATGCATATAGTCTAAGATCCGATATAAAAAAGACCTTCACCGATCTGTTCAATGGATGAAAATTATTTGATAGGTAATTTAGTATGTTAAAAGTTATAAAAAATAAGGGGTGCTTCTTATAATGTTGTCCGGACTATGATTATTTATTAAATAAAAAATGTTTCTTTAAATCATTTCTACTAGTGGGTTCAATAAAAAAATTTAACACTTACAGTTAGTAAAAAGCCTATAAAATATGCAAACGTAAAGGTGCCTATTTTTATCCTGTCCAAACTATTGAGCAGCAGGTGTAAACAGGTATTTAGATCGTAGTTGGTTTCACTTACTTGTTCAATATATTTCGAAAAATATAAATTATTCAACGAATCTCAGTTTGGTTTTCGTAAGGACCGCTCTACGGCAGAGGCAGTTCTCAATGTGGTGAGTGAAGTAGTCGACAATCTCGTGCAAGGTTACCACACAGCTATTACGCTCTGCGACCTCTCTAAGGCGTTCGACTGCGTCTCTCATGACATATTGGAGAAACTTCATTATCACGGCGTAGAGGAGTATCTCTATCCCCCATAAAATCATATTTGTCGAATAGATAACAATCAGTCAGTAGCAATTATTGCATTTCGAATTTTAAACATGGTGTTTCGCAAGGATTAGTATTGGGACCACTTCTGTTCATAATTTACATTCATCTACTCTGACAAAAATGCGATTGAACTATCAAGAATATCAAATGGAGTCGATGAAAAAGCAGGAAGTTGGCTCGTGACAAATCGAATCCAACGGAATACAGAAAAAACGCAAAAGTTACAGTTTTCAATAAGCTCTGTCGCTACATTAAGTGCAGACAGTGTTAAATTACTTGGGTTAGTTGTCGATAGTACTCTCACTTGGACATGTTATATTGATCAATTGAGCGAAAATCTGTCAAAAACACTTTTTTTATTGCGTCAGTTGAAAAATATAACTAGTTTTGATACAATGAAAATAAAATATTTCTCCCTCTTCCATTCTCACATTAGCTATGGTGTTATACACTGGGGTAACTCAACTGAAATTTTGAAAATTTTTATATTGCAAAAAATAGCTCTCAGAATAATAACTAACTCTGGTTATAGAGGTCATTTTGAACCTCTGTTTTTGAAATTGAGAATAATGCCGTTATCCACATTATTTTTGTACGTTCTCATAGAAATTCACAAAAAATCTCCTTCATTAACTAAACAGTCAGACCTTCATGACTATGATACCAGACATTGTAACAAAATTTGAACAAACTGCTATCGTTTGAGTAAATCACAAAAGAAGTGTTTTGATTTTAACCTCTACAACTATCTTTCCGATGATTTTAAAAGTCTTAGTATGTCCAAATTCAAAAAACAATGAAAATTATTTTTTTAACTTTTGCTTCGATTTTGTTGAAGTATACGTGAATCATTTTCAAATGTTAACAATGTCAACATACTCAATTTCCTTTTCATAGTTTTGTATTTGTGTTTTTTGTTTTTACATTATTTTTATTGTTTACCTGATCATTAATTTTATGCTATTCATCGACTTGCTACAAACATTTTCATTATGTAACGTAGTGAAATGAAAAATATTGAATATCTAATCAGTGAAGAGCAGGGAGGAAAGTGGGCCATGATTTGAACCTTGTGGCACTCCACAGATGGATGAGTAAAAATTTGACTGATCACCTTCAATTTCAACACAGTGTATGCGATCAAAAAAACACAGGAAGCTGAAGCAGGGTGGAATGAAAACCATATCTATCGAGTACATTGAAAGTACAGGTATGCGAGTCAACATATGATTTTTTTTCGTCAAAGCCATGTTGATCAGCCCAAGTTACGTTTTTGATTGAGCCATAATATATGAACTTATACAATATTTTTTCGAACAGCTTCAAGAAATTGCACAAAATTGATATAGGTTGATAGTTCAATGTAAGCGCTGGATAACTTTTTTAAAATGATCACTTTTTTCAAATGAGATATATTTTAGTAGGGAAATTGAGTTAGCAATCAACATGCTCGCTTGATTGATATCATACATTCTATTGTATCATTTTTATCATATTTGTGGATTGTATGGAATTGGATTCACCAATGACAGACTTTTTATTTGAATCAGTTCAGTTTTTGGTACTGTTTGCAGTATTTTCAAAACTGTGTTCGTATTGGCTCATTGATGATATAATCTATAATTAGAAACGCATTGTGTCTCATATATACCCCCTTCAGTATGATTCTTTCGGAATATCAGTTCTATTTAACAGTCAATATCATGAATAGGAGTGGTAAATAGTTCAAATACAGAATGGAAATATATACATTTTATCGTTTGCAATATTCAACAATATTCAGATGATTTTTTATTGAATGAAAATTCAAAATTTTTCAGCAATATACCCAAATACCCAACTCTTATTTCTCTATCACAGGAATTTATTCTTCCTTATCTATATTTATCTTCGAGAATAACATTTGAACCGTGGGTCGAGCGATGTTTGTTTCACTTTCTCAATGGGATAAACAACTCATAGTTACTTTGGAAAACGGAATTGAAACAAACTGACAATTTTCCTAAATGACATTTGAAATCGAATATCACCTCGGAAGATTCGAAAATATGCTCTTTCCAGGGTCTGTATCCAATGGAAATTTCGAAATCTCCCCAACTCAGTACAACGTATAGTTACACATCCAAATTTATACCTACATAAAAATCTCACTTTTTACTGTATACTAATCACAGAGTTTGCTCAAAGAATGACATCAAAACGACGTCACAGAAAGAAAGGAACAGGAAGTTAGATAACAAATTAGCAAAAGAAGAGTATTAAACATTTTTTCTGTAATAATGAAGAAATGAAATACTATCTTTCTGTCGTTTTCAATTCATGATCAGAAATACGTATTCTCTCATTTCATGATCATGGGTTCATGATGTTCAATGTGTAAGCAAATCTTTAAAAAAAATTTTAAACAGCACACGTCATTCAGGGGGCGATGATATATACATATGATTTTTCATTTCATCACGAACGTAATATGTTGTGAATGAATTTTATCGTTGAAACCTTCCTATGTATTTTTTTCTCATGTATATATAACTTGGGGTTAAAATAATAAAAAATATTTTGAAGAACCGTCAGTTTCGTTTCAATTATGCTTTCAAAGTTGTAAAATGTGGAACATTTGGCGAGCGTGAAACAATGCATGTGAATACGTTAACACTGTTTTTCTGTTGTAGCAAAAACGAATCCAGCTTTGTGCAAATCAGTTTTTCGCGCTCCCAAAGTCCACAAAAAACAAATCAATATTGTTTTATCAAGACTCACCGTCAACTCCTGAGCACCATCCAAAAAGAGCCAACAATACCCCTATCACCACAAAAACAAACATTTCCGACACGAGAAGCGACCGAATCGGATTCACTGAAGCTTCGACCGTCGACCTTACTCAATCCGCCGATGGAACCGGACTACACGCTGGAACAGATTCTTCGAATCCGGAGAATAACGCGGAGACCGGAATTTACTCGCGCCAGCGCTCTGATGACCACGTGCTTCGGGATGTCTTGGTTTTTGGGGGATGCTGAGTGGAAACACAATTTTTTGCACAAAAGAAGTGAAGAGATTATTGCCCCAATACATGAATACGCTGAAAAAGTTCATAGCTAGGCGACTTTTTCAAAGTTTTACAATGATCAAATGAAAAATAGACTAATTTTTTTCAACCTGTGAGTAGCAACTCACTCGAGGGGTCTCGGGTGGAAAGAAGTGTTTGTAGGTCCTACACTTCAATAAAAAAAAAATAGAAACATTGGCTTTCACGTCCAGAATCACGATTGAAGAGAACATAATCCTGGCTGGTAGGTCGTAGTCGAAAACTAACATACCATGATGATGATTTTCATCCGAGTCACAGCAGAAACGTTTGGTACTTCCGATTCCATTTGACCACGACTTACCAGCCTGGATTTCATTTTTGAAAAAATATTGTTTCGATGAGAAGTCTGTGCATGTTTCCTTTTTGAACAATCCAAACGTTGTTCTACTCCACCTAGAGACGTTAATGATCGAGTTATTTTCTAACTGAAGCGTATCGAGTTTCTTGTTGTAATGTTCTTCATAAAAGAACGTGTTATTTTGCATAATTCAGAAGTGGCGAATGGCACTAACAAGTTTATTGCGTTCCTCTTTTCCGATCTTCTCTACATCCAGTATATATAGATGTTTCTGAGTAGATACTCTCAGATTCTGAATCTCTGGGATCTTCTTTCTTATTTGCTGGTAGATCAGCCAGTTGTTCTGTCATATCCAAAAAATATTTCAACCAACATTTAGGTCTATGTCCATTGCCAGCTACAGAATCCAGTTCCGGAAAGTGAAATAATATAAAAAAATTTACTTCTAATGTTTTTATACCACTTGTATTTGTAACTAACGTTTCTGAAGTATCTTCCTATCAGGATATCTTCAAACGAATACAATAAACCCAGGAAATTTTCCTTCTCAGGCGCTCTTGGTTGAAACATAAGTTCTGCGATGCTTCATGGTACTTGATTCTCAGTTCAAAGTAGTGTATAACTTGTCTGAGTTGTACTTACTCTTTTCAAAAGGTTGATGGAAGTAGCCGTTACTACCTGGTAGAAGATTATCATGGGAAATGAAAAGTACAATACAATACAATACGAATTTATTGTATTCGTTAGAAAATGTCATTATAGGACGAAACTGCAGTGGTATAAAAACACAGGAAGTTGTATTTCTCATTCTTCATGATAATTTCCTACCACTTTGTAACGGCTACATCCACCAATTCGAAGTAAAATAATAATTTGTCTTCCAAATTAGGCACACTACATATTGAGAACGGAATGAACGAACTTACTCTAGACGATATTGTTCTGTTGGATTTTCTTCAATACTATTCTGTACCCAAGCAATAGACTCATATAATTTTCTGCAGAAATGTTAACCATAATAAAGCTTTTGGGGGAATTCTTTCATTTCGTCTTCAAAAATATGGATGTTGTCGTCTTTTCCTTGAAACCTTTCGAAAACATTCAGGTAGCTGAAGAAATGAGCAAGAAATGCCCAATTTGAGAGCCAAATATTTCAGCATTATGTTCCTAAACTTTTTTCACTATCTGTCCTTTGGAATAGTCACCTGACCTCTGTATGATCCAGCAGAATTTGGGGCGAATCCGTATCTTCACAGTAGGGTTTGAAAGGTTTTCCCTTCGGGTTAGGTTGGATTTGACAGACCGCTGCAACCCTGTTACTTACTCAACCAAATAACTCTCGACATAACTGATTGTTCATTTGGTGAATTATCTTCCAGTTCAGATAACGAGAGTGAAACTATGCCGAACATTAAGAACCTGATTTGATCTGCAACGGACTAGGTCTTTTCATGTGATGATTCAGATGATGGTATTGACCCGTATGCAGGCTTGTCAGATAACGCAGAAGGTCATCTATGCTATAGGGTGACATTTTTTAAACATGCCTTTCAGAAGCCTGAAATTCTTCTTGCAGTACAGGTATTCAATTTGTTGGTTTGGAGAAAGCTAAAGCGACATATTTTGAAACAACTGAATTGCTCTCAGTGCCCCCTTTCATCAGGGAGTCAGCAAATCAAATTCCAGAATAGAGTAGCCCTATAGACTATCCACTTCTAGTTGAGTTTACAAATTTTACGAATTTTCAATTGGTTTTCACTACACATCAGTTTCTTCTGTTGGACTGGTACACCACACTAATTTACGAAGCAATTCATACAAATTATGGTTCTCAGTTGATAGAGATTACCGATTGTAAGTAACCAGCAAGTAAAGAGCAGTTAAACTATTTCTACTCATGATTCGACTGATTCTAGGAAATATTCCATGGAAACAAATTCAACAGTGGTGAGAGATCAACTTTTTGTTGGTCGCTTAATGAGAAATTTGATTGTTCACGTTCATCTGATCTGATTACTTTTTCAAGTACCTCATTTGAATCAGGGGGTGAAGTATTGGCTATCAGCGCTTGTCGATGAAAAAAACAGAGTGTCCATGCAGTGAGTCCTCTTGTTCTGCCAGTCAAAGTTTCATTACCATCGGAAATAGCGATTCATTTTGTCCAATCAATTTCGTAGTCGGGGGTACTTTCTTAGAAATATCGCACAAACACTATCCTGTGATGGTTGCAGGGAGTGTTTTGTATAATAACATTTTTTCTGGGATATTTTTTTCTGATTCAAAGTTTCATATATCACAATCTGAAATAAACTTGTCAAATGACAAAGAATGAACGGGACCGTTTGAAATTTTGGATTATTTGTTCCGATCAATATCGGATTTCTCAAAGGAAAAAATCAAAAACACTGAATGGTTTACGGCAGTGGAGAAATCGCCCCAAATTTTGGATTGCAAACGGGTCGCATTTCTGAGAAGTTCAAATTTTACCAATTATAAATATAGTTGACATAGACACTGTTTTCATTTATAGATTCGTGCATTGGGATATAGCCCGTTCATCTTGAGAAAAGACAATCATAGTTTAGTCGGTTTTGATTCTATGTTGGTTTTCGAGTTTTTTTGCGGTCTATTATCAATGAACTGACCCGTTACTTCATATAAATTATTAACAGCATAGATGTTGATAATTATACAATTTTCACAATGAATTTATTATTCTCCACAATATCTTTTATATAACAGTGGATTTTATATTCATAAAACTCAATCAGATAAATGAATAATTCTGGTGAAACAGTTAGATTAGAAAAAAACAGAAAACAAAGAGATATTTTTCATTTATAGTCCAGAGTACATTGCTCGATATAAAATCACACTCATTCTTCAATCGAAATTCCATTATACTTTTTCAATTGCTTTTTCAATAGTTTCGGCAAGTGTAGAATTGGAAGACACAGAGTAGCTGTCTGTGATTGAGGCTTTTTTCACAAGTGAATGTTTGGGTTTTAAAAAAGAAAAAGAATTATAATCCGAAATGTCAGCAACATAAAGAGAGCTAACTATAAAAATTAATTTTTTCTTTGTTTATTCAATTCGATTGAGAAATTTATGAATACGATGAATTATTTTTTGATTGAAGTCTCCAGTAGTTTATATTACGGATTAATATTTTCAGTTTGCTCTATTGAATTATCTTAGTTTTCAATTCAGATTGAAGAAGTTGATATACTCCAAAAAAACAATAAGAAACATTGACTGCTACACAAAAAATGTCTCTCAGAATATATAGTCTGTAAGGTCTCGTGATATTCTTATTGAACTTCTTCTCATCTTTACGATTCATATTATGACGTGTATGAACTCAATCTGGAACGGAGAATTGAAAAATTGTAAATAATTTTGGAAATTTTGAGGGTGGCTTTCATTTTCATATCTACCAAGGAAACTTAAAACATTTGAATTCTGTGGTGAAATTGAAATAAAAATTTTGTTGACCTCTACCTCATATTTATTTTTCGATAGGCAAAATTATTAAGTACAAGTTACTGATGAACCGATCATTTCACTTTGAGGAATATATTCATTTTACGAGAAAACTTATCAAGATGAACTAAAAACTTATCCTTTCTACATCTGCATTCTTCATCATAAATCTTCATTTTGTCGGATTGTGGAAGGAAAAATGTAAATTAGTCTGATTTTTCCACAAACAATGACTTCAATTCAATGGACGTCGAAATCTTCTGCACATTTCCATATCTGCTTCATTGAAATTGATCTGCATTTTCAGTATTTTTGTTAATTCATCACTTCAACTGTATTGGTATCCGTGCTAATTATACCTGAATTCAATAGGTTCTTCACTTCACTTATTGACACAGATGAGGTTTTTTTTCGACATCGCCTGAAATTCTCTTGAGAGATGAGTGCAAATATGAGCTAGCTTCCTATAAAATCTTATTTGTACTGCAACTACTTCGCGTTTTCTAGGCATTATCTCTCTTTCAGATGAACAATTGCGTATTTGTCTATTCCAAATTCCATATCGATAGCATGACTGTACTCCTCCACCAGACTTAAGGACTGATGGATTCTTATTCTCCAGAGGCATTGAGTTTGATTTCATCCATGTGAAGTGAATGGTTGATCCTATGCCTTCGGTTTCCGAAAGTACCATAGTTATATCCTCGAGTTCTTCGGAAACAAAACAATTGCAACAATGAAATACAAAAGGAAAAGGGATTGCAGGAATCACAAAAACTCCTGTAAGCGACACATTCTAATAACACTAGATATTCGTGTGGAGCGAGTCAGAGTTTTACCATTTGTACAAGGCATCTCACTACAATGAGACGTACCTATTGCAAAGTATCTGAGCAATTGCAAGAACACATGCGATATTGTTTCGAATGACTTGCAGCCATCCATCCAGGCTATGAGGATGTTACGCTTATATCGAACTCAATCATGTGTAATGCATGCAAGGTTTTCCTAACATCAACTGACCTCTATGTTTGATAAATGCGGAGAGGACTATACATGTGTATAATATACCCATTATTGATTCATCATACAAGTTCAATAGTGTTAGGGGTTAGTTATTCTCGGAAATCGGTAGATCATCGTTTTCAGGGATAATTATGATTTGCCATTCGACAAACCGTTCTAGATTCTGCTGCTCTTTCTTCAATGAATGTTCAACCTATCTGAGTCAGTAGTATCACAAGGGCTTTTGGAACTCAATCCAAGGTTATCACTGTAATCAAGCTGTCGAGGTTATTCAAAAATATTCAAACTGACCAAAGACTGGGGTATCTAGGATAAGAGGCTGCGGATTTTCAGAAATGACCTCCCGAAATTATTATTGATACATTCAAATCCAGATATTTTCGTGGGATATATTGAAGTGATAAGTATAATTATTGATTTCGTTGATAATATATGTTTTGAGTTTATCTTTTGAAATATGGAAATCACTGATCTGATCATTACCTTTAAAATTTTTATATGAAATTTGAAAATGATATTGTGAAATATTGCTCAATGTTTCATTAGTTCCAACTTTCATTGTCTAATATATAAAAATGATTCAGAATCCCTGAAAGAATCAATTGAAATGAAAATAAAAGCTAGAAATTACTATTTCATCAAGTAATAAAATCCTGAACTGAAATAACAATGGTTTAGCAAGTCATATTGATTGAACCTCTGAAAAAGCTAGCCACTCGCGCCAGTGAAACGTCAGGAAGAAATTCCAAAAATCTACGGCTTTCAAACTCGAAAAACAGTGACACTGAAATAACACTAAAATAAAATACAAGTAATAATTCAAGCCAAGTAACTTCACGATATATTGCTTTCCTGACGATAGCACACTTGTCTCGATATTCCATGTGGATACCATGACACTGGTTACGGATGCACATCTTCACAGGCAGCAGGAGGTTGCATACATCAATGAGGATCTAGAAGTGATTTCGAATTGGGATGAAAGTAACCAGGATCAATTCAATGCCACGAAAACCCAGGCATCGGTATTCTCCAAGAAGATGAACTGGATATAATAATGTCAGGACAGACAATTCCGCTTTCTGCTTCAATAAGTTTGTTGAGAGTTGAAATTGACACCAATATGTCTTGGTTCAATCATGTTGCTGGAATTACAAAGGCTGCTTCTCAAAATCTTGAAAGACCATTCCGAACCAGGGAACTTGACACATCTCAGCAACTTATGATGCTTTATAAAGCTCAGATCAGACCTTCTTTGGAGTATCATTTTCATGTAAGGAGCTCCGCCGCCAAGCATACCCTGGGGTTGCTGGATTCTATCCAAGAAAGAGCCATCTGTCTGATTGAAGACGCAAACATCATTTACAACCTTGAATGTCTGGAACATCAAAGAAAGGTTGAAGATTTGTGTCTCTTTTATTGATACTTTCACGGGAAGTGTCCAAGGGACTTGGAACATTTGATTCCACCAAGAGCGTTATATATCAGGAATACGCATCTGACTGTGGCTGCTCATCGTTTTGAAGTTCAACTTAGCACACCTTGAATGTCGCTGTTTAAAATCTCTTTCACTTGAAGAACTGCGTTCATGTGGAATAAACTTTCTGAGAATGTTTTTCCCAATGGATTTAATCTCCAGCGATTCAAATTCAATGTGAATCACTACTTTCGCACAGACACCACTCTTAGAGCACCTCAAGGTAAGAGCACTCTTGGAGCGCCTTAAGGTTTGTCTTGTGGTGCTTGCGTTTTTTCCTTAGAGAAGAAAAACGACGTTTCGAATGTTAGTATCCACAATCGTCTTCAAGTAATAACCAGTTATCACCCGAAGTTATCATTGGAACTATTGAAACTCACCATGCAAAATTGTCAAGCACCTTCAAACATTGTTCAACGTATTTTCGGGCTGTGACAGTACGCCTCGTTAGCTTACCAACAATCTATTAGACAAACGAATATATGTCCATCATGAATGAACACGATTTCAAGAACAATGTCTAATAGAACATTTTTTCAATCATTGCCATCATTCATGTTACAATTCAATGAATAAAAATAGTTTCTAGACTGTAATATTCTACAGTGCATTTCTTTAATGCCCCCCCCTTTTATATTTTGAACGGGTCAACTCAAAAAATTGAAATTTGGGATGATGAGATTAATGTATGAATACTTTATTTTGAGGTGAAATTGACATATGAAACTTTCAAGATGGCGACTGGGCGCCATTTGGGAGAAAAATGAATAGAAAGAGGAGTCTTGTGACACATCATTTTGAAGCTCCTATGAAATGGCGAAACATTCAATAATTTCCTTGAAACAAACACATTGATATCGATATTTCTAGAAATATTCCTTTTTATCTGCCATATGGCAATTCTAACAACCCGATAAGGTTTGTTAAGTTATTTCTCGTTAAAAAAAACGACAGAAATGTCAGCATGACAATGAACATCATTGTTCAGTTAGAATATTCTCATTTAGTTTTCGGTTTTACTAGAAGAAAGGTACCACGTCAACAATCTCTGAAACGGTCAATTCTCGTCCATTGGAAGAAAAAATTGAAATGATTTTCATTCACGGTGTTACGCCTAACTTTTACGAGACCGAAAGGATTTTCTATGAACGTTTTCCGAATCGTCCTATCTGTAGAAAATATTTGAGGGAACTTGTATCCAAATTCACAACTACCGTTAGTGTACATAACAAAGCCCCCAGGTCATCCGTTCATTCCGGAAGGACAGCAAGTTCAAATAATTGGTGAGATGGTAGTAAATACTGGATAGTCTATTTATTCCGTCGAGAATTTCTCCTTCTGCTGTGTGGAGACTCTTGAAGAGGAATAGGTATCATCCATACAAAATTAAATGGGTACACCAATTAACTGAAAATGAACCTGATCGAAGAACAGAATTCTGCGAAATCATGACGGAAATCATTGCAAGGCATCCTACCTATCTCCACAATATTTGTTTTAGTGACGAATGTACATGTTTTCAAATGGCAATGTTCATAGACTAAATTGCCGTTATTGAAGTGACACCAACCCTCACGTTTTCCGGTGAACACATACCCAATATCCAGAAAAAATTACCGTTTGGGCAGAAATATTGGGAAACCGTATCGTAGGACCTCTATTTATTGATCAGAATTTAACAGGGGAACTGTATTCGAATATGCTAGAAACTACTGTTGACTCTTTCATCACTGAAATCGTCAGAGCGGATCCTAATGAATTCGAAATGGATATTGTATTTCAACTAA
>WOGR01000769.1:0-23035 GCA_015342045.1 Leptinotarsa lineolata
GCCTGATTGGAGACGCATACATAACTTGCAACCTTGATAATCTGGAACATCGAAGAAAGGTTGGAGATTTGTCTCTCTTCTATAGATACTTTCACGGGACGTGTTCAAGGCACATTTGATCAGAAATACGCGACGGACTGTGGCTGCTCATCGTTTTGAGGTTCAACCTTGGACCTTGCGCATGGGTCATCTAAAGCGGAGCCGCGGAAAACATTCGCATGAAATCATCTTCTAACATTAAATTATATGATCGTTCTATCGATTTCAATAAAGATTACATCAATTTTTTCAAATTTTTTTGTGTTTTTTTATAAATCAAATCCTATACCTCTTAAAAAATCACCCGTCAGTTCAAATCAGCATGTTGCTCTTGGGGCAGCGCATCCATTTCAAATACGAGCCCAATGACTGTATAGTCGCTGCATTTGACACCAGTAGAGATCAACATACCAAATTTCTTATATTCAATATTATCCCGAGCTCTTACGAGCTCGTATGTATTTTCAAAATTTACCTTGACCTCTGCCCTCCATTTTCGACAATAACTGAAAGGAATGTGATTATGTGGTACGAACCTATGTTTAAACAGAAGGCTGACACTCATTGTTCTGAGGATATTAGCAATCTTTGTATTTCATGTTAACTTGCAGATTGAAAGCTGACACGCGAGAAATCAAATTTCTAACTTTTGATAATGCGGGAAGCTAAACAGTTTTCTCATCTATAGTTTCGAACTTTAACGATTAGATTATTCTATTGCATTCTATTACAATATTGTCATATTTTGTACATAATTTCATGCTTAATTTTGTTAAATACCCCATGTTCTTGTTTCTTGCACAATTATATGTCAGCAATAAAAAAAGTTGTAATTTTATGTCCTCTTGAGAGAGAAATAAAAAATCGAATACATCTAGATTCATAATTGAACCTCCTGGTATCCGTCTGCAGGGTAACATAGTGACAGCGCATATTCCAATAAATTCTTTCTGTTTTAGTCATCTGAGATCGAAAGCATGGAAATTGGGCTGAAAACGTAATCGCTTTGAATAGCGTGTAACTATTCGAATGAATCACACACACACACATTTTATTGACATATATCCCTAAGGTGTAGGCAGTCATTATAGAATTGTCAATAACTTGAAAGATACGATTCAAATAGGAAAATAATGTAAGACATTTTCTTCCAATATTTATCTTTATTCAATGGAAAGTTTGATAAATGTAGTCAATTACAGATTGCAGAACAGAACAGAATCATTTGAATTTCCGGAAAGCTCATTTTTATTATTAATATATTATTTATAGGTATTTTTGTTGTAGGATGTTTCAAAAGTTTTATCAGTTTTCATGAGTCTACTTTTATCTGTGAGATATGTTTCTCTATCACAGTAGTTTTTTCATAGTAAAATGGAGTACTACAAGTTCTTTCTAACTCTAATATTTATATACCACAGGTAACTGCCATTGAAAATACATCTACAGGTACCTACTCATTCGATCAAATTATCTAAACCTCTACAAATTTTCTATACCTGAGGTACCTCTTCAATTCACAGCATTCTGAAAATGACCTCTGGCTTTATGCCTGCAACTGTCAACTACGAACTGCCTTATAAAGTACTTTTCTCGAATAGAGAGGACTGGATCCTCCGGGAGAAGGAAATATTGCCAAAAACGACTCTCCTCAATAGGAAGACTTAACAAATTGTCTCTGGTCTGGATTCCTGGCCACACTGGCCTGGGAGGCAATGAGGCTGCTGACTCCCTTGCAAAGGAGGGTGCTGCAATCAGCTTCATCGGACCAGAACCTGTCATTGTCATTGTTTTAGGCTTTGCCAAACAAACATAGAACACCTGGAAGGCAAGAAGTTTTAAAGACTTCTGGCAAAATCTTTCAGGATTGGCTCACTCCAAAGCGTTCATTCACCTTTCGAAGCTTGAAACCAAAATGTTGTTGGACTTTAGTAGGGATGACCTACGATGTCTAGCAGGCCTCCTTATAGGTCACTGTCGTCTGAATCACCATATGCATAGACTTGGACTGTCGGAAGACAGTGTGTGTCGCCTCTGATTGGAATAAGATGAAACAGCAGAGCGTATACTTTGTGCCTGCCCCGCTGGGGACTGAATCAGGTTTTTAGAGTTTGGTAGAGCCACACTCTTACCATCTGACCTGAAAGATCACTCACCATACAAAATAATCGGCTTCGCCAAGAAGCTGGGTTTATTTGGCAGAGTTTGAATAGGTGTGAGCTACAATAAACTCTTGCGGGTTGCGGTGGAGGGTCGAATATAGACCCATTCACTTTTGACTTAACCTAACCTACTAGGAAATACAGAAGCAAAATAATGTATCTGATCTGGGGCTTAGAAGATCCTATAAATCTCGGTTTGAACATTTTGATGCCAATACACTAGAAGATCTACAATGACATATTTACAATGCAATTTATCAAAAAGTTTGTAGATATATTTTTATTTTATTGCATACCTGATTGCCAGAAGTTCCAAAACTATAATGTTGATTTTCAACTGTGCCAAATAACTCTGAGAATGTTTCATTATTCATTGATATCTCCCAAAAACACACTAAACAGGCCTTGAGCTCTAAATTTAACATTACCGTCAAAGTGTTAACGAAAAAAAGTTTTTTTTTTCGATTTTTTTAATGTTTATCAAATCTGGATTTTAATATTGATATGGTTTTCTTTCTATAACTATTATAGAAGGGAAATAATATCAACAATTAGAAAATAGTGAGCGAAAATGAAGCAATGCGTATGAAATTCAAAAATGAAAATACTGAGGCTAGAAACATGCAACCAAATAAAAATTAACATTAATTTTACAGTTAGAAGAGTATGTGCATGCATGTTTGCTTTGACACGTGATATGACCGCACAATTTTTGACAATAATTCAAATCTCCCTAACATTAAGGAGTTAAAAGTTGACTTTCGATGTAATTTATTTATTTATTCAATGGGTAGTCCCAATTACAATTTGTTATATAAAAAAAACTTGTAAAATCTCAAACTAAATTAAAGATAATAAATACATAATACAATATAAAACGCAATACAATAATATAATGATAAAATCACAGTACAATTTAGTTTCTCAAACTAAACTAAAAATAATAAATACATACCACCATACTAATAATATATAGCAAAATACAATATAGTAGTAAAATCACAGTACAATATAGTGGCAAAATACAAAATAGTGGTACAATATTATAGTATATAAAAAAAGAAGAAGAAAACAATATACATAATGATAATGACAGAATAATTAAAGGAATTATTTCAGGAAATAATGCGACTCAGTAAAATTTTGATGGTATTTGTGGAGCTGCTAAAGATATCAAGTCTAAGAGTCTTTCGCCACTATTTCTTATGAAGTTGCTTTGATACATATGTAAATGTTCAAAGGTATTTGCAAGTTGCAAAGTTCCTGGATGATCAAAATCTGTAACCGTAATCCCTAAGTTATCATTTGTCCAATTAGCCATAAGTATGTTGTATGTCACCACATACAATGAATTTGCTATTCGGATATGTCATAACTAAAGATTCAACACACTCCCAGTGGGTATTATATAATAAAATATCGGATACAGGAGGGATATAACAGGAACCAAAAACATAGTTGAAATGTTGAAAATGTACTTGTATAAACAAGTTCTCAAGCATGTCATCTAACGGAAGGTGACAAGATTACAATCGTCTCCTAGTGGCTATCAATACCCCCCTCCTCTCAATTTCTCTGTGTTTCTAAGAGAGTCTCTGTCTTTCCTGAAAATATCATAATCAGCCAAATTGAGTTCTGAATTGAGAAAATCTGATAGCCAAGTTTCAACTTATATAATGATGTCTTATGAACAAATAGATACAGACTGCTAAAACTCAATTAATTTAGTTCTCATACCACCTACATTTTGAAAATAAATCAAGAAATCAAATGCTGACTGTTGACTACCCGATTACAGGCTTTTTTTGCTTAGAAATTATTTTAGGAATACAATTTACACATTTTATCGTCAAATCAGTTTCATTAGATGAAATTATCGTATTCAATTGTTTCCTGAATAATTTCAATTGCTGTCTTTGTTGGAACGTCAAATCAGATGATATTTTTAGCCGGGGACTTTCAGGATTGATGATTTTATCTTTATTTTTCAGTAAAGTTAGAACAAAGTGTGAGTCATTTAAAACCAATTTCAATAGGTGTAGCACATTATTACCTGATTTCTTCCCAATATGAAAAAAAATTTATACAATCTTCTGATATTATGTCCTTGAATAATTGACCAAGTTTCCTTTTATCAACATCAGGATTTTCGTATTCTGGTAAAGCATTATATTTGTAGATCTTCCTTTTCTTTCTTCTACCTCAAGTATGAAGGTTTCACAATCTGCTAGGTTTGTCCCGATTTCACCATTGTTTTGACCCTAGGGCTCTCTACGAGTTGTTCTAATATTGGAAGTCTTTGCTGAAGTGATTTGTTTAAATCCAGAATTTGTTCAATTTTCAATAATCTCTGTTCAACTAGCTTATTCGACTCAATGAAATGTTCAATTTTAAGAATCCTCTGTTCCAGAATGACTAACTTTCCATCAAGATTTGATGTATGGTCCTGGATTTCTTGTTCAAAATTATTGAGTCTTCGAATAATTTGTGGGAAATTATTAATACTAGATAAAGGACAGTGGAATGACATTATTCTGGTTGTGATTGCAACTGCACGAACCTCTGAAGATGATATCCCAGCACAGGATTTACAAACAATTCTTTTACACTGGTCACAAGGGTAGCCAAATAATTCTGTTTTGCTGTCTTTCAACACACAAGACTCATTAAATTTATAACATACCGCAGCTATGGTGAATATCTCAAATGTGCTTAATTTTGCTGGACTATAACAACTGTTTATAGTGTTTTTAATGTACTTTCTATCACCTTCAATTTCTTCCTTTGTTTTTACATATGGTAAGCTGCTTTAATTCGTAAGACTCCAGATGAAAATGCGAGCTTGCTTTTGATGGGATCGCAAAAGTAATATTTCCAGATGACTGCTTGCATTCAACTCACAGTTTGATACCAGATACGGAATTTGAATCACTTTTTAACATATAAATTTAGCAAAACAAATATCAATCGACTTTCGGTCATACAGAGTGTGTGTGTGTGTATATGTTGAATTAATATGTGCTGCATGACATGAAATGTGCGAAAGCAATATTTTAAGTTCTTAATGATAATATTAATGTTATTGGTGATTTAGGCTGCATGTTTCCACCATAATTTTTAAAGAAAACACATTTTTTTGACCTGAAATGAAAACGAATAATTAAAGGGGTTAAACAATTAGTGAAATGTCAATTATAATGCAAACAATAAAAATGAAATAAAGAAAATTGTTCCGTCTCCAACAGTTTTTCTTTTTATTGTGTGTGTGTATATGTCTATTAATAATTTTCACCTAATTTACAAAATTTGTATTCAACGCGAAATTCGGTTGTTTCCTATTCTTCGCAGTTTTCGAATACCTACTCAACAAACTAATTAACAATTGCTGGCCAGCTAGTGCGGTGTGATCAAACAGGTTCATTTTCCTGGAAACAGAAGTCTCTCTTCAAGCCGCTACTCGAGCCGACATACACTCAGGTGAGAACTACAGCCACGTAATTTATTTTTTTTGTGTTCTAGATAAAATTCTATTGGGAACTTCCTCAATCTACCCTTTCTCTATTTATCACTACTTTACTATCTACCTGCAACTCTGATTCTCTTTTCTGACTTGCCGCACCATGTCTTACTGTCTGTTGCTCTGTTTTTCCTTATGAACGATATTGACATATTTTATATGATCTCTCCGTGCCATCTAAGATGGCATGTTTTTCCCTACTCGTGTTTTGGTGTACGTGAAGAGGTCACTGTCTGATACAATCCAAAATTTATGGATGTTTCACAACTCTATGACACACAAAGAGACTGCTAAGTGACCATCTGTTTTTTGAGCAATAGGCCACGTCCCGTCATGTTCCCGTCCTGTGCCGTCCTGTCGCAGTGTGTCCTAGACTTTTACGTGTCCCCGGTGAATGTATGAGTCATTCTAAATGACGTATGTGTATCCGTGCCTAAAGGATGTATGACTCTAAGCCCAGTCAGTGGCATCAGCGAAACTTTCGATAAACCTGAAACCCTCTCGTCGTAGAAAGCCTTGTCACGGTAATGCGGAGCTCTGCTGTAATGGACCTCCTTTCTCTAGCTACTCGTGAGACACTCTATGAACCATGAAGTAACCAAAGAATGCGATCCAGAGATAACAGAGGGCAACTACTGTCCTCTCTGTAACATCGGAACGAAAACGAGAGCTTCTCAGTTCTTCAACACCTGGTAGTGTGAACAAATTCTATACAATACTACAGTCCACTTAGCCAATAAAGCAACAAAAATGAATGATAAAAAATGCATAAATATAAAAAAAAGTATTTCAAACCAAGCTACTCTACAATATTTTCTTCGCATGATACTATTAATTTTATATTCTTTTTCTCAGTTCAATGTATTTTTTTGTCAAGTATAAAAAAAGGCATATCGTTATTAATATTAAATGCAACCTATTTGCCCAATCTACCTAATATTTCATCTATGTTTTCTTAAAACAATGCTTATCTCAACAATTTAAACAAAACATTGATTTTTTGTGATTATTGTTAGTGGAAACCTAAGACGAAATGCTTATTACCTTTGGAACTTGGACAACAGGTGTGACACAAACGGTCCCATCGCTGTTTGTGTGTAGGTGTTGGATATTCGCCACCATAGTTTGGTACATTGACGCCGTGACTGGTACAGTGATGACACCGCTCACTGAAATAATTTCGTAAGTTAACACAGTAGTATTGTAATGAAAAGAAAATCAAAGATTAGAAGATTGGAAACTGGTAATGTTGACAGAAAACTCATCAAAAACCATAATACATTTAACTAGTCCCCTTCATCAATGTTGATTTCGATACTATGTAATTATTACAAATGATAAGACTAATTTTAATCTATTTACTAGTCATAAAAGAAAATGCGGATACAAGTCACGATAGAAATCAACCAACACAGTTAAAAACCAAAATGTGTCATGAATGCTATCATCACATTGAAATAAGTCCTCCCTGTTTTCTATTCAGATCAATCTATTCAATGCAAATAATAATAACAGTAACTGGTTATACAAAAACCTCTAAATAAGCTGAGAGTTGAAGAGTATCACAAAAACTAATCGAAAGAGTGAATAATGAATAGCTGATTCCAAATGAATTGAAAAGTAACAAAATTGATTAATGTAACACTTTATTGTTAGATTTTTCAGTATGTTTACAAAAACGTAACTGTATTTTGCTATATAACAGGCTTCTTCACAATACAAAATTATTAACAAATCAAAAGAAAATCTATTGGACTTTGTACTATGTCATTTAAAAGTCAATCTGTGCTGTTATTACTTTCTATACCAGTGACGTCACTGAAGGCGTCTAAATTTACTTTCCTTTTTTTCTAATGATTCAAGCACAATCACCTTAAAAAGCAACCAAAACTGTTTGAAAATTCAAGGCAAAATATGTTGATGATTGTGTCATCATATTAGTCACTTCCAATGCTGTTTTTATTCTTACAAATCACTGTTAGTTTTAATACCTGTTACAAAGTAGTTCCTTCTGGCTGGTCACGCAAATCATTCAATATGCTGAGATACTAGCATTTCAATGATTAAATGAAAAATATATATTCATAAAATCATCCAGTTCTCACCTGCACTACATTGTTTTGATAGGTTTTCATTCTTGAGTCAAATTAAATCAAGAATAAAAGTAACTATCACCAATGAACTTTTACTTACCGTGTCCATCCTCAGCAGTCAATATGATCTGCCCCTCCGAATTCAATGTTGCTTCTGTAACAGAATTCAGGTCCACAACCTCACCAGGCTGTCCTCCTTCTGTTATCGTTTGAATTGCGTGAACTTGACTACCGTCTCCCTGTGTAGACTGTAACTGTTAGAAATTAGTAATTCAACATTTGTTTATTTATAACAAACCAAAAACACACTGCAAGCATAATTATAAAAAAAGAAAGCAAAACAAAATAAAAAATCCTAGAGATTTTGTAACAACTCTTTAGAGGCAATTAAGATATTTGGCTTGTCATTCATCAACAAAGCAAGAACCCTTTCGAACATATACCAGTGGCTCAACTTGCTAAGCTGATCTTGATAGAATTGGCCAGAAGATAAATATATAGGAATATAACATTGTAATCATAAAAATATTTAAATTACTTTTTTAGAAGCTATATCTTTGTCTTCGAGCAAGATCCAAAATCACCTTGATGAAAAACGTGCTAAATAATAGGAAAAATTCAAAGGCACCCGAATCATTCCAAGAAAAACAGCAACTTCAAGAAATTGGGAAAATAATGAAAGAGGCATCTCATCAAAAATATAATTAGAGAGCTGGACAGATTTTAACAAAACAAAAAGGTTCAAGTTTATTTAAAATCAGTTGTTTATCACGTTTTTACATCTAGATGTTTCCAAAAAGAAAATATTTACTTACTGTTGCCATTCCTTGTACATGTGCTGTTGTGCCGTCAGGTAAAGTTATAATAGGATTGTTCGGGTCAACCTGAACGATACTGACAGTACCGTCTGGGTTGGTAATGGTATGCAGTACGGTTGGAGCGTACTGGGTGGTTATCTAAAAATATGTATGAAAAATATAATAAATTGAATGTAATAGAAGCTTAACTACAGACATACAACAAATTATCTAATGAAAGCTTCTAAAAACAAATGGAGAATAGCAAAAATTCATTCAAAAACTTATAACTAATAGAGAGAAGGAACAAAACCAAGCTAATAGGATTGAAGTCGAATGTCCGCAAAAAATGTTTGTTTTACCTACTGTTCAACTTCGAAATGGAAACATTTTACTTCAGTGATTAACCATGCCCGAAACTTTGATCCATAATTTTATTTAGATGGTCTTCGGTAGAATATTATATTTGAAGAAGTAGTTTTTGAAACACTTCCATGTGAATTTTTCAAGTACATAATTACTTATGTGAAGTACTGGATCTCACATCATTGAGTATTTGCACCATATTAAACAGCCTGTGAGGAATTCATTACCACCATGTCTTTAGAGAAGTTCTTATAATACTTTGATAGATTCTATTTTTAACAACTTGAACTAAATCGACACTTCGAAACCCCTTCAGAGTTCCGCTACTTGCCGGTATGCAAATATATATTGTATATCGAATACTTGCGCTTATAAAAAGCACTAACCTGGATATATATTCATTGTCTATAAGAAACTATAGACAAATCTTATTGAAAAACATGTACGCAGAAAATGCGTAGATATATTGAATTAGAATAGCAAAATTTTAGAACTTGTGATGTTACCCAATATCACAAGTGTAACTAAGTCACAGATTTCAACTAGTTGAAGTTAATTTTTCGATTGAAATTATTTAGTATCAACTTCTTCCAAATCATCATAGACATTAAAGATAACGTTTTTTGTCAGAATCATTAACTGGTTTGGTTAACCTTACAGAGTTGTGAGCAGTTAATGATATATTTTAACGACACATTGTATGGCATAGACAATTGAAAAAATCATAAAGTAATAGAAACGGTGATTCCAACATTGGAAATGAAATGTTGAGAATTTTTTTCAATTACAGGTGAGGAAATGATTTCTTCACCATATGATAACGAAGAGTACAACGGAACTGAGAAAATGTTTCCAGATCTAAGATATAGAAGCAAACAAATATGTGGCAACTCCGCGCATAGTGCCCCAAAATCTACAATAAAAAATGATATCAAACATAAAAAACCAAAATAGAAATTTCAAAATGACACCTAATTTATTGAATAGAATGCTACACACGTCAACGTCCGAGCTATATCCCGCAGGGTCTAAGCAAACCTGCGTTGACGACCCAGACAGGCCATCAGGAGATGTAGATATTATTTGGGGGGACCCATTAGCTTGGATCTGAATTTTATGTGTGGGCACCATGCCCGAGGAATGCATTTTTAATACTCCTACTGCTGTACTGACATTTGCATTTGCAGTTGCGGCTGCGTTCGCTTTTTCGTCTTCTTCCGTGAAAGCAGGCAACAGATCTTCCCTTCCATGGAATTTGTAACAGTTTATGACAATTTGCCTCAGTGCGTGGGTCCATGAGATCTGTAGAGAACAAGATACAGTGTCAATAAAGTATTTAACATACATTTTGATCATTAAACATGAGAAAACAAGGTTTTATACTGGCGGCCTCTTTATATAGTATACTAGTCTTTATATAGCTTGTCGGTCTACTTGGAACACACAATTATATAAGTGTAAGGATTTCAGGATAATCAATACTCTGATACAGTTTTGAAAAGATTAATCAATGATGCGATTGTCCGACGATGCTTGAGGCATACTAAAGATTGTAACTTTATTATTATATTCACCTACTATTAAACCTAATTTTATAAGCTATATATTTCAAAAATTTATTTTGTACACTTTCACTAAGATGAATTTGTTTGATGGACTCCAGATTATAATACTAAATCCAACAATGGATCTAATTTGGGAGCAATATAAAACTTCTCTAGTGTATGAGTAAACGGAAAAATCACTAGATGAATTCAAAATAAAACCAATCACTTTTTGATTTTTCTGAGATACCGAGTGTACATTTTTGTTGAAACAAAGTTTGTTATTTAGAATTATACCCAAATCCTTCTATTCAACTTTTCTTATAAGTGCCATGTTTCAACTCATAATCCAAATGAATTGAAGACTGCAATCTACTGAAAACCATAGAGAAACACTTTCTTATATTGAGGTATAGGCCAATTAGTTTCACACCAATCAGCAATGCCACTCAGGTATGTACTTCTGCAGGAAATCGCAGAAAAGAAAAGAAAAGAAATTTTGGAATATGAACATAATAGTTGATATCATTAAAGAATAGGAAGAACAGCAGTGCTCCACAATGTGTAATCTTGATTTCACAGGTATATATATCATCTGTATGCGAACTGATTTAAGGACCAATTGAATAGCTAGTAAACCATTCAAACATGTTATCAGTAATACCGACTGCACACAAATCATCAAGTTTAAAAATATGTGAAACTCTATGTTAGTCTGTGCAGACTTCTCGAATGCTTGCATCACAGAATACTGGTAGCAAATTAGATATTGTGAACCGACCAGAAATGAACCCATACTGGAATAATCAATGGTTTACAATAAATTATACATTTTTCAGTGACTAGCACATCAAAGATTTCTGGTATGCCTGATGGAACGTATATATAATATGGAATTCATTTTCCAGCAGCTTGACTGCATTAACAACAAAATCAAATGTTAAAAATAATTGGAAATAATTGCAATTTCTTTGAGGATACACACCACCGGTTTTAAAAACTCAGGAATGTCAATAACTCCTTTTTGAGTCTTTCGATTATTTGATATGGGATTTCATATTTAGGATTGATACATATGCCAATTTTTACTTTACTAAACTAGAGTATAGGCAAGTAAGAGATATATTATTGAAATTCATACAGTTTCTGATGGTGAAACCATATGAGAGATGTGCAGAATTAATAACAGAATAAATGTGGTTGTTACAAGTAATTTAATGTTCAAAATGGACACTTTGATCTAGTGCTAGTTATTTTTAAGATAGTTCCATCGATAGTGTATATTGCACTTTATAGAAGTTTCTAGTAAATGACAAGATTTCACATTTGTATATATTTTATTGTATTATTCTTGAAGTAACTTTCACAATTTTGTTATGTCAATAAACCAATCGACTCACCTTCTGTTTCTCATCTTCGCTTCTCGCATCCATCCTGACATTGGCCCACGGTAACTCCTTTGGCCACCAAGGAGGCCTTGTAGACTCTCTGCCCCATCCAGGCTTGCCTCTGCCTGTCGAATATTTCAGCATCAGTGGTATGAATGCTCTCAATTGCGCCTGCGTCATCTTTTCAACCGGCGTCGGAATGCCGTCGATGATTAACGGGGGTAGTTCGAACAGCGTCGGGTCTTCCTGTATGGGGGGCGGTGCCTGGTGAGCGAGAGCATTTTCCAATTCCTCCATAATCATACCTTTGAGGTTTTTGATGACGTCTTCGAGGGGTTTGGCGCCAAATACCTTATAACTAGTGTTTGGTTTTCCTGGGGTAGCTACTAATACTATCGCTTGTTGACCTACTCTGGTCGCAAACTCATCAATCGTTTGCTAAAAAGAGAAAGTCGTTAGAACCGATTGTGTTGGTGATTTTTCAGACTCTAGCAATTTTTTCCGTTTGTATGGTCACCTATTGGACCGGATATAAATTACCTACATTTAATTTGTTCATCTAATTGGTTGATGATTGAATTTTTCTTTGGAGAACTTTTATTTTTTCAAATTCTCCATTAAAATACAAAAAAGAATGAATCAACAAAAATCAATGAAACATATATGGAGAACTGTGATACCCTGAGAAATAATGGTGAATTGCCTTCAATTCTGGAGCTTTATTTTGCTGCTTCTATTATACAGCTCTCTTTTATTCAAGTGCCTTCAAAATGCGGAGTGTCCAATGAATAGCCGCCGTAATTATTCTGAAGCAATCCCTGCTCTGTTGAAACAGTTCTCCAATCCTTTTCTCAGAAGGTCCCTATATAAAGTTTTTACCATGTGTGTTCTGGTATATACATACTGGAAAATATATTGCACATCTGCCTGGAAGTCGGATGTGTACTGATCGAGCGGATAGTTATAATGTATGTTTCGGTTCTCGAATATTTCCAATATTCTTTCAGTTATTTTATTGTGTTAAGTCAGCTCAAGCAACTACTTTTGTCATTCACATCTGTCAAGTTTAAAAACTTCGGTTAGTCAAGGACATGCATCCTGCCACGAGAAAGCTCGTGAGTGGGGATCGGAAGGGTGAAAGGAATATCCAATCATGCTCGAATACGAGCACTGCCAAAGAAAGTGCCTTTCAAAAATTGCACAACATTCACTGTCTACAGATACATAGGAACCTAGTTTACACTTTTCAAGAGCATGGGAAGCAGGGCAACGATAAGTACTGAAAAACGTATTTGAAGATTTTCAGTACTTTGAATCTCGATCAGTTGAATCTAAAATGTTACATTACTGCAGTTTACTTCAGAACTCATGAATAGAATAAGAGATGTTGTCACCCTCTCTGCAACAAGTGATGTAATACTATTGTTTTCTTTATCAAAAAGTACTAAAAATAATGCCTTTTACATAAACTTTTTCCAAGTGTGATTTCAAAACTTAAGAGGATTCATTACTTGTCAGTAACTACAATTAAAAGAATAAAAGTTTTTATGAAAGACATATCTACAGCTTGTGTGCAGTGGTATGGAGTTCGAAACAAAAAGAGAATGTTGGAAAAAACAAAACTGAATAATCTTCCAGAAGCTATGTTCTGTTTGTTTAAAAATTGTACATCCCGTTACAAAATTGGGACATAAGTAACTTCTCTCCGCAGGTAATTCTTTCAGATGGATTCATTCTTTCGATTATATTTTAAAGGAAATATCTATGAATGTTTCACAATTCCTCCCAAGAGTCATTCATGTTTGTTAATTTGTTTTTATTTTCTGAAATTTCATTCATTTTTCTTTTATTACTTTTAATTGCCTTTCTTTGAAGAAGAAATGAAAGCAGGCAGTCTCTTGTAAAAAGTGAAAGAAATATTGAAATTCATCAGAGTCTATTTACTTAGAATTATACGGGTAAAAGAATAGCTACAGCCTCCTCTCATCTTGTGGGATGTTGATTAATTAATGGTCTAGCTTGATATTTAAAAAGGCTTTGGAGTATCTATTTAGATTTTCTGGTCTATTTTCATGACATTTTAGAAAGTGTTGATGTAGAGAAAAGGCATGTTTGCCATTCCTTAAACTTAGAGGAAAACATATAACACAAGTCAAATAATTTTTAATAGGTAAATCAAAACCATGTATCATTTAGTAATTCTTCAACTTGTTGATCAATTACTATTCTTGTAACAATAGCCTAGCTTTTTCCACATTTAAAAAAATACACATATACTAGTCATTTAGACATTAACACCTACAAGTGGAATTTGACTAGTGCTATAGTTTTCAATGACACCTATATGTTACTGTTAACTAACCCTAAGTTTTCGCAATAACCTATTTTGTTGCCTCTTACGTATTGAAGGATTCGTTTCGAATGAGTGAGGTCGTTTTCTTTTCTTTGAAGATACTATAGCAGCTGCTGCTGCCACACCCACGGGACCTAGAAAAATAGGTAACCAATCTAATGAACATTTTTATATATTAGAAAAGTGAAAGGGAAAAATCCACCTGACTGGAAAGAGTTTTCATAGATGAATAATTTTTTTATTCAATATAAGATTTCATAAAGGTACAAACAAATGTGTGTAACAAATTTGTCTCATCAAATCTTTTCCATGTTCATTATTTTTGTTTTTACCCAGCATTTAAAATAACATGAAGTAAATCTTGAAAAGTTTGTTCTTCCATAATTTATTAGTATAGGTAGAGATATTTTTTACACAGCAATCGAACAATAGCAATATTCACCAAATAACTTTCAAAAAATCACAAGAGAGCATTGATACTCTTAAATACCTTCTGTTGTTGACTGTTGATTAGATGAGTTTATTATTTCTGTATTCTTGCTGTGCATAAAAACGGGTAAAAAAGTCAACTTTGAATTTCCAAAAAATTGGTTATGACGTATCCTATACAAATTATGTTATCTTTAAAGGCAAATAAAGGCAAAATTCCTTTTCCATAAGGATTCTGCAAGGTAGTGGCAGCTTTGGTTGAACAACCCGGCAGTTGCCATTGAAAAATATAACAATGTCATGTGAATTAGGAATATACAGGGTGTTCCTGGAATTCCTCTTTTCCTCTTGGGAATGGAGTCAAAATATCACCAGTAATTCATATAACTTTTGTTCCGAAAATCCTTCGTTACCAAGTTGCAGACCCTCAAACTTACAAAATGAAAAATGTTATTCTTTGATAACTTTTCAAGTGAATATTCAAAATCAACCAAAACAAATGAATTGCTTTGATGAGCTTTCATGCAGGAGTCAGTTGTTTTGCTACAAAGTCAGGAACGTATTACCACTGATGGTCCACATCCCAAAACTTTGAAACTACAGATATTTTTCAACATTTTTCAGCATAATCAAGTTACTTGGACAATTTTCTGAATGAAAGTACTTGTGTGAAAAATCGATTGAAGCCACTATTTTGGATAAAAATGCACTTTTGTTCAACGACATCTATCCCGAGATGTTATTATTTGAAATGAAGAATTTTCACAGCAGAAATAATTATAACGTTAATGCAACAACATAATAGGGATAATACAAATGAAATATCAAGTTCTGCAGCTTCGTGTTGTTTTTGAACTAACAAGCTACGTGAATATCGAATTCAGTTCATATTTTGAATGTACCGTGGAATGAATGTATGGAATAATCACAGGTATGCCTAATGGATAATTAATTGGAGCATGTTGTTTTATTTCGATATTATTGTAGGTACAGTTTTGCCAAAACGAGGTGTTGAGGGCGCTTCTAGGTCTATGCGTATCATTGTATTGGACGAAAATATTTTGGAAACTGTCGCTGATGATTCCTCAATGAACACCAGAAATCTATCAGAATACTTCCATACATCCAAGTCCACTATTCATAGAATAATTAGGGAACAACTGCTTCACCTATTTCACATCCAGAAAGTACATGCCATGACACCTGAAGATTTTCCAGCACGACTAGGATATGGCAATTGGTTCGTGGATGAGCAAAGAGAGGATATGCCTTTCATTCATTGAGTTCCGTTCACTGATGAATCAGGTTTCAGTATAGATGGAGTTATCAACTCCAATAATCTCCAAATATGGGCCGAAGAAAATTCTCATGGGATATTGTGAACCAAACACAAACGGAAATTCAACGTGAATGTTTGGTCTGGTATCATAGGAAACCATCTCATAGGACCATTCGTCCTACATTACCGATTGAATGGCGAACGTTATTTGGAGTTCACTCAGAATGATTTGAATGAAATTTTGGAACATTTTCTATTGCAAATTCGAAAAGATATGTGGTTTATGCATAATGGTGCTCTTTCTCATTTCAGTTCGATTTTCCATAATAGATGGATTGGTAGAAATGGGCCAAATGCATAGCCACTGCGGACCCTGGATTTGAATCCAATGGATTTCTTTTTTTGGGGGCATCTAAAAAACCTTGTTCAAGCCATACCTATTCAGAGATGTCTTGTTGAATAGAATAACATTACATAGTGAAGCCATACGAAACGACCCTGGAATGCTAGTTCAACTACAGAGAGGGTGTCTTCGCAGACTACGAGCAGTTTTTGTAGCGGATTTTTTATCTCTGTTTGCTCTTGAGGCTTGCGAATGATATTCACACCATGAGCCTTGTTGAGTTACCTTGTTTGCATCATAAAAATTCGTTATGAACATTTTACCTATCATTTTTATTTTCATTCAAAATTGATCTTTTTGAATAATGGTACACATCTCAGGTTAGATGTCAAACAAAAGTGCATTTTTATACAAATTGTTGCTCCAATCGAGTTTCTACACGAGTGATTTCATTCAGAAAATTGTCTATGTAAATAGATTTTGTTCAAATATATTGAAAAATATCTATCATTTCAAATTTTTGGGGTGTGGACCATCGGAGGTAGTCCGTTCTTGACTTTGTAGCACAACAACTGACTCCTGCATAAAAGCTCATCAAATCAATTCATTTGATTCGTCAATTACCAGAATTTGATTACTTTTGAATATCCATTTGGAAAGTTCTCAGAGAAAAATATTTTTCATTTTGTAACTTTCAGGGCCCGTAACTTGGTAACAAAGTATTGTAGGGCAAAAGTCATATGAAGTACTGGTGCTTGTTCGCATCTTGATTTCAAACAAGCTGGAGCCTAGTTCCTTGCCGTTTCGGCTGTCTGTGACAAATGGGTCTTGACTGAGTAATGAAAGTCATGAAAGTCTTTACAGACATCCGTGCCGCCCGTCACGGCGTAACCCCTGCCTGGCTGGGGTGATTTGGATGAAAAAACTGTTCATCCGTTAACGGACAAAGTGTCTGGGCTGTCTATATCGGACGGGGTCGTCTAGCTAGAGCATAATCTATAGCTTCCCTAGCTAATCAATGTACTGGTGATATTCAGACCCCCTCTATATATTCTCGAGAGGAAGAGAAAGTCCAAGGACACCCTGTAAATTGGCTTCAGATTAGAGAGGCAGTGGTTATTATATCCTCTTCAAATAGATTTTGTGAATATGATTCGAAAAAAACTCCACTCTGATACCCTGAAAAAAATCAATTAAAAACGCATTTGAATGCCTTTGGTAAGTCTAATAATGTTTTTCCTATGACATTTTTTGTTCCAAAACCTTCAACTATGCTTTCAACAACACTCACTGCAGCATCTGTGGTAAAGCTATTTCCACGTAAAGCATAGGTACTGATATTCCCAAATATATCATCATTCTTTTCTTGATCAACTTTTCTAAAATCATACGAAAAAATACGTTGTGAGGATCGGTAAATATGTATAATAAAGCAAATCATCAGAAGAAAGACCAATAAACAATTCAGCAATATTTTGGGAAACTTTTAAAAAAACTCATTGAATTCATTCAGTGTTGTCATCAGTTGTTTTCATTCATTCATGTTCATTTGTGCTCATATCATCAATAAATCGAACTACCCAATTCTGCTTGGCACTTATTCGAAATAAAATATTTTTGTATTAACTCATTGTGTGGTATTTGTACTAAAGTTAGTCCAATCATATTCTCCTGAAAAAAATATCAGTTATTGAAAACTAATGATTATAATAGATTTAGAGAAAGAATGTAAATGGGAATAACAAGAAATTTCAGTTCTGAGAAGAATATGTTGTCCTGCGTGGTCGGTCATACACCTGTTTGTTCCAAATGTGTTTGTATTCAAATTGGTAACTAGATTTCAATGCGGTAACTCTTGTTACTCCATTTATTGATTATGACACAGTTAATAAAGATCATCTTATTTTTAAGACCAAATCAAAACTGAAATCACTAGAACATACAATATCAGTTGAGACCGTGACGATGTCATCTAAAAGGTTCTTGAAATATTCAAGGAATAATTTGTCATTACCTCCGTGCATAGACCAAGATCTATAGATTATTTACAGGGTGAATTTCAATTATGAGATGAAAACCTCACATAATTCAGAGTTGCCTTCCGCATTGTATTTTCTAAGTTGTATATATTGTAAACTACGTGAATTTCTATCATGACATGAAAAGTACACATAATTCAGAGTGGCCCTTAACAGTGTATTTGCTAAGATTTGAAATTTTTGTCTCATATTTGTTCCTACCAAACATAGCCGCTCTACCGATTTCAAATCAGAACCACGACAATGGTTTGATTACAATGTGCATCCTAATAAATTTATTTGTTTGAAATTCTGATCTACCAAAGTTCAGATTAAAAAAATGAATCTGAAGAAAACTTATTCAAAAACAATTCAATTTGTTCGAATTTCTCCCTTATACTCCACAAATCAACATGGAACATGCTAATCAAAAAATCATCTCCTAACATGGTGTTTGAAGTTTCCTGTACAGTGTTTCAGAGTTGGTCAGATCAGAATTAGATTCTATAGAGTCAATTCCTTGTCATTCATTTTGTTCAAATGTGTTTTTGAAGTGATGACTTCTTTTGGAAGGGTAAACCGCTTCGTTACACAACGCGTTATGGCGCCAATCTGTCTTCCCTTTCTCTTGCAAATACGTCAGCGGAAAGCAGACTTCTCTTCTCCCGTCGAACAGATGCTCCTCTCTTCGTATGACTCAGTGTTTAGTGTGCGAAAGACATACAGTGTGTAAAAGCCAAATGAAATAAATTCATTATTTCGATTAATGTACAAATTTTTCAAAAATTCCGAAATACTGCAGATCTGAATTATAATTTTACGTGATTCAAAGGCAAAATGCTACCCCTACTTTCAACCCCCGTCGAATGACAGCTACAACCTCCAAGTTTTTGAATGGAGAGTATAGACTTGTGATATATCGTTTGAAAGGTCTCTTCATTCTCTATACAAAAATGTTATTGCTTTCAAGTTCATCGCAACAATCGAGATAAAATAAATCAGAATTATGTGGTTACCGAAATTCGATAAAATACACTCAAAACTAATCGCAATATACTCAAAACTTATTTCACGTTGAGGTATTGATGATGAGAAAGTAAACAGAAACCACAGTAATATTCTTTTTAGGTGGTATCCTTTGGCAACATTATTTTAAAACGCCTTGTTAAATTGATTTGTATGTTAGAACATTGGCTGTCAGTATTTTAATAAAATTTAATTTTAATTCAATTTTTGATAAAAGAACTTATTTTTGTGAGCAGATGATGGACATGTTGGACAACAATATCATTCAATTAGAAGACTTTATGTTTTCTGATGAGTGTATTATTTCTCTTAACGGTCATGCTAATCGGCAAAATTGCCGATACTGGTCAACGGAAAATCCTCACTGGATGAGAGAGGAACAAACGCAATACCCTCAAAAGGTTGATGTTTGGGCAGGAATTATAAGAAACCATACCATTGGTCCCGTTTTCATTGACGGCAACTTGAATGGCGATAATTATTTGGCACTACTTCAAAATGATGTCATTCCAAGTTTTGCAAATTTATATCATGATCCGGGACACCCCTAGTGAATACAATATTGTTTCACTAGGATGGAGCACCACCACATTACCAATTTAATGTCCGGCAATACCTCGATACCATATTTTTCAATCGGTGGATAGGGAGGCGAGGATCGATTGAATGGCCAGCGCGATCAACTGATCTTTTATCATTAGATTTCCTTTCATGGAGATATGTAAAGAGCAATGAGTATGAATCTGAACCTTCAGATTTGAATGACTTAAAAGAATGAATAACGCTTGCGATTAGGTCGGTCACTCCTGATATGTTGAATAATGTTAGAAGACAGTTTCATTCGAGATTAGGATGTTGCCAAGACATTTTGAACATCTACTTCGTTAACATCCATAGTTCTCATCCGTTTTCTACATTTCATTACGTTTTGCCTTACATTTTAGTTTTTGAGTGTGTTTTATCGAATTTCGCTAACCAAAGAATTTTAATTTATTTTTTCTTAATCGTTGCAATGAATTTGAAAGCGATAACATTTTCGAATAGAGAATGAAGAGACCTTTCCAACGATATATCACAAGTCTGTACTTCTCATTTAAAAAATTAGTGGTTGTACCTGTCATTCGATGGGGATTGATGGTAGGGAAAGCATTTTTCCGTTGAAGTATGTCAAATTATAATTCAAATTTGACGTGTTTCGAGATTTTTTTGGAATATGTACCGTTTTTTTTTGGAATATGTACCGTAACCGAAATAATGGATTCACCCCATTTGGCTTTCACATACTGTATATTTAAAAAGTTGTTTTCCAGCTACTGTTTATTCATTTTCTTCAATAGTCCAGACAACGGTTTAGGATCTAATTCAGTATCAAAGGTGAATATTTGCGGAATAATGGAAGTTAAAATTGGCGGCATTGTGGGTATTTCATCTTCGAATAAATTTTCTTCAGTTACACTAGAATAATTGAGACACACTGCAGAGCATTTGAGGCCTGCTTTTCGGTATCTACACAGACTTACACAGTTTTCCTTGCCGAAAATTAATTTCAAAAGTTCGGGGGTGCTGAAGGCTTGGAAGTTTGGATGGGTATCCAAATTTTTCTGAGCTTTTTTCAGCCCAAATCTTCAGAATCACAGTGTTTGTCGAGCTACGACTGAACCTGGTGATAAAATCGAAGACTCTGGAAACGGGCTGTATCTTGTATCGGAGGAAGCGATGATGAGTTGAATGTATTTTCGGTTACTGTCTTAGCGAATCGTTTGTATCTCATGCTGACCAGAGAATCATCCTCATCCCCACCATATAAAGAGACAAAAAACTTTCGTCACTGACAGAGACGAAAGTTGACTCAGGATGTTTCTGTAAAATTTAGATGAATTCAAGTTTGCCTAGGTTATAAGCTGCTCAGAAACAGCAAATTTTTGAAAAGATGTTATATATAACATAGAAGTGTAGAGAAAATGACAAGGGGACAAGGGGCCAGGGAATAAGGGTAGCGACTCCACAAATGTAGCTTTTCAATGGACTATCTCGTGATTTCGTAAATATGAGGTTATGAGTGGTTTGGAGTCATGAGATATAACTTTCCAAATGTACTCTGCGAAGTTGGTTCGTGGTAACAAGCCGAAAATTACCTATATTGTTTTCTGAAGTAAGTATTGTGAGATTTTCATCAAATATCATCCGATTTCCATTACACATATTGATTTCAATAAATATATGGAATAAGCCCGAATCATTATTGTTTTATCACGTTCGAGAATGAAAAAAAGTTCCTACATGAATCTGATCTGATCATTTATCGAATAGTAACTAAATCAATATCAACCGCTCATTTCAAATAAACAGATTCCCAGTCGTAATTACCATGAAAAGCGGTTCAAAATTAATGCTGATCTTATTACTTACTCTGTTGTAATATCATTATCTGTAATTCGCTTAGGGTGCACTTTCATTTCAAACGATTCTGTGTTAATACCATTATTATTCTGCTGCACCTTCATATAAAATTCGAGCAATTATATTTGCTATGGACATGTCTTACATCAGTTTAAGACCGGCAGTGACCCCGATGCGTTATTCTTTCTGCAGGTGAATGCAGGAGGTCGTAAATTGTGAAACATCTGTTGAGATATTGGAATCTGATGTAAAACAGAATTTTGGAATGTTGCCTCATTTTTTTAATGAATAAACAAGTCAAAAATAAAATAGTTTTTGTCGAGGATCTTATCCCGTTTCATAGATATTAACATATCGGGTGTACTGAAACTTTTCTACACACATATTCATGCAAAAAGATATTTGTAATTGAATGTGTACGTCAAAGTGCTAACAAACATTAGGCATGACTCAACAGTTTACTTAAGAAAAGCAGTTTTTCTGTAAAAAAAAAGAAATTTTGAATATGCTGATTAATCCCACCGCGATTATATAGGATCTTTCAACAGGGACTTTCAAACTTTTGTCAATGGGTAACGGCCATATTGTTTAAGCTACAGCTGTCAAATTAGTTGTCATTTATCATACTATTTTGCCAAATCACCCTGGAGGAATATAGCATTCAACTAAGCGTGCAATTAATAATTTTAGTTTTTCCAAAATAAGTGTTGAGTGTTGAGTCCACTGGTTCAGTAAACCAACACCCGTATATCGACGAAACAAAAACATCGCTGCTGTCTGTGAGAGTGTGCAGGAGAATCAGGGGCACTCGATTTCGTGCCGCTCACAAGAACTCGGCCTTTCGTCGTGACTTGGGTCTGAAACCGTACAAAATTCAACTGCCATTCACTAGGAGGAGAAAATTGGATGATTTAACGCTATTCTTCCTCAATGGTGAAGACATTCCATTTGGACGGAGGTGAAATATCTTGGCATTGTCCTCGATAAAAACTCACCTGGAACGCTCACTTGGAAAACTGTTCCTATAGACATGTCGAGGGATTTGTGGTAATAATTGGAGTTTGGGTCCCAAACAAATCCATTGGATATATGTGATGATTGTCAGACCAATGATCACTGACAGAGCAATCGACTGGTGACCGAAAGCTTTACAGAAAACGGCTCAGGCGGAGCTCTCTGGCATTCAGAGACAGGCTTGTCTGGCTATCTGTGGTGCCATCAGTTCCACACCGTCAGCGGCCATGGAGATCCTTCTAGAACTACCTCCTCTCCACATTTTTC
>WOGR01000770.1:0-23004 GCA_015342045.1 Leptinotarsa lineolata
AAACATCTAGCCAAGGAAAATTTCGGAAATGGTCTTGAAGATTCTCCCACTCAGCAGATCTGTAATGCCAAACTTGGCGCGGCTTAGGTTGTTCCCTCACATTTATCGGTAATTCACTCAACACTGAAATGAGTTTGTGGTTAGAAGATCCCAATGGAGACGTTACGGTAACTGTGTAAATTTCTGGATTGGTTGTTAGATATAAATCCTTATTTCTTAATGCTGATAAGAAAGCAACGTTACTACAGGAGTGAACAAATTTTGTACTAATTCCACTACTAGATGAACAATATCTCTAGCACAAATTATGATGAATTCTGGTGTTCGCTTGTTATAGAAATGATAACTATGGACTTCGACTGAACTGAATCGATTGGTCTCATATCTTGATCACATAATCCAGTCGAAAAAAACTCAATCGTCTTCATGTCCCAAAGACGCCAATATAGTTGGTGAAATGCGCGCCGAAAAGAGAATTACATTTCTGGTGATTGGGAAAAGTTCTTGTTTTGGATTTACTTGATTATAATTTTCGAAAAACTGAATCCCAGAAAACAGTTGCTTCAGTCGCGTTGTTGAATTGGCGTGGTGGTAGTGCGTCAACTCACGATCAGAAGGTCCTGGGTTCGATTCCGGCCTCGACCAGATATTTTCCTCGAGAGAATGTATCTGGTTGAAGTAGGGGTGATTCTGTAACCGTGTAAGGAATCACACGTTAAAAGGTAAGACCTCGTTAGTCCTTTGCTCGCACAAGTTTCTCAACTTCTGAGAGTTGTCGTTCGTATGGGGGCGACAGCTGATTAACGGAAAAACATATTTTTTTAACAGCCACATGATGCCTTATGTTTCTAAACCCCCCATTTCCTTGTTATCAAGTCAAATTGTCTCGAAGTTTTATAGTCGAATAGAGACTTTTCATCAAAAGTGTCATTCTTGAAACTGAAGACACAACAGGCTCATATTCAAGAATGGTTGAAAGAATATTTTTGAAAAATTGGCGCATCAGATTTTATATACAAATAGAAAATAGAAATAGAAATAGATTCATTTGAATCAGATGTTCTAATATACATAAAGATCACACAATTATATAAGTTATTAAACAAAATAAAACAAAATAATCTGAAATATATAAGACTTATACAGTAAAATATAGTGTGAAAAAAAGTAGTAGTAGTAGTTAATGATGAAGAGATTAATTAATAGAGAGAAGAACGATGTTATAGTCCAAGAGTCCTCTGTAAAATATAGAGTTCATTTTTCTTGCAAGGTTTGTTCGTGACACAACCAAGTTAACTCTTCCTCTTGTATCGTATTTGTGATTCTGATGGTTATATGTAATGAATTCATTGAAGTAATGTGGTGCTTTTCCAGCGAGTATTTCAAATATGAAATTGTAATTTATCTTTTACTGTCATCCAATTTAGAATATTAATCATTGATAATATATGAGTATACTTATGGCATTTTAATAATAAGCGCATTTCGTCTAGTAATGATATCAGACTAGCACAGTAATCGACGTGAGGTAGAATTATTGTTTTTATAAACAGCCCAATTAGATTGGAATGTTAGTTGTCTACTAATTAATAATAATAAAAAGAAAAACACTTTTTAGAAATTTTATTACATATGTACTGGAAGTGTTTTTTCAAGCTCAAAGTGTTATCAACGATGAAACCCAGGTATTTGAATTCTTCTACAATTTCAATAGTTTTTCTCTAGATCTCAATATGAATGGAGTTAATATCAATTAGGTTATATTTATATTGAGTCGTCAATATCATAACTTTCATTTGAATATATGTTCAAAAATTTCGCCACGTTTTCAAGGGTCAAATTGATATCCCGTACCGCATTATGAATATCAGAGTCGCTTGCTGCAATGAGAGTATCATCTGCAAAGAGGTTGACGAATTCACAGTCACTAATGAAATTTGATACCGGGGTCCCTTGGGGGGACCCCTGTATCAATTGCTTTTTGACTTGATAGGACGTTGTTTCTTTTCGTTCATTGAGATCTGCTGAGTAAATAACTTCTGAACCATTGCAACACCCTATCAGTTATTCCATAATACTCTAATTTTGACAGCAAAATAGATGTATCTATAGTTTCGAACGCTCTTTTGAAATCTAAAAATACTGCTACTACATATTTATTGTCATCAATTGACAGTCTCCATTCAAACAAGATGAGTTGGAGAGCAGTTTTACATTAGTGTTTCGATCTAAACCCTGATTGATACTCCATCAAAAGGTTGTTGTCTTCAATATATGTGCATATTTGCTCTCTGCTGCTAACTGTAACACTTTTTCTAAAGGAGGCAAAGTGTTTATGGGACGACAGTTGCATTGTTAACTTTGGGTCCAGGGACAACTGTACTAATTTTGAGTTGATCTAGAAAGTGCCCATTTATCAAAGAAGTATTGACAAAATCAAGAAGTACGTGACCCAGTACTGAGAAGATATTCTCGAGAACCTTGTTGTTCATTATATAACTGTTACACTTTTTATCCAAACAGGAAATGATTGACTTCAATTCCTTCATTGACAAACGTTTGGAATCGGACAAATTGCATCCAATTACTTCAAGAGTTTCACATGACCATTGTACAGAAGCCGGAAGTGTTGCTTTAATATCAAGAATACTTTCAATAACAAAATTATTGTACCTTTCAGCTTTGTCTAGGTCTAACATCACTCTCTGTGTATCAAATACAGCCACATCAGTAAAGGGAATATTATTGGGTTCGATGAGTGTTTTCAAAAATTTCCACATTTTCTTTGGATCATGCAAACAATCATTAATCTTCCGTTTGTAGTAGTCAGCTTTTTCATTTTCAACCAATTAACTACTTCGTTTCTATAACTTTCATAAATAGCCCAATTATGTTGTTCATCATTCACAGTTCTACAGTTTTATTTTTGTAAGCTTCATTCCTATACCTCGCTACAACAAAAACTTCGTGATCATAACACGGAAATTGGCTTTTATATTGTTTGTATGATTTTAATGGACCTAAAATATCGACTTGTTCACTTATGTTCTCAACAAGATTAGCATATATTCTATCAGTATCATTCAAGTTGAAGTTCCAGTTGCAATTAATATTTTTCATTTGAAGAAGAAGTTTCTTTTCACTAAAATATCCATATAATTTTAAAGTGCTAGATTCCTGCAACTCACAGGATTTGATTGTAATAGTAATAATATCATGATCTGTAATCTTAAGAATTTCATGGACTGAACATTGATTTAAGGTTGACGAGCTTAAGACATAATTAATCAATGAACTACTATTGTTAGTAACTCTTGTTGGTTCATGTATAAGTTGCTCAATCCCTATATTTGCAATGAAATTCTTGAATTTTTTCACCAAAGAATCATTCACGTTAAGGAAGTTCAAATGGAAATCACCAATCAATATACATTTACATTAAATGAATGATGGCAAGAGTGAAATGCAGAAAATAAGGAGGCTGAGGAAATTTCTTTCAAAGTGACCTACCTAATTTGAACTCAAGTTTGCTATGGTGAAGACATCTCACTACTTGGTCGGGTATCGCAAGGTATCTTAGCATATGCAGGATGAGCTCATGCAATGAGTAATGCAATGAGCTCATGCAATGAGGTAGATTATACGTACTGAGTCCTGTGTAATACATTTATTGATGTAGCTAGCCACACCTTTCTCATATACACGTTTAAATACTGAGAACTACCGAGAGTATTCGCACAGGAACAGTTTCTCATGTTTTATGCGAGTATGAGGCCCTGGTGGAGAGAATAAACTTGCGAAAAGTCGGCAAGAAAAGAGAAACACAATCAGCTTATGAGGCTGCAGTGCTTCCCAGAAACAATTCTTTAAAAGGAACATTATAGTAATCATAGTGTTACTTATTAGCATTTGTTTGGTCGAAATTATGAATCGAACCCTTAAATCAATTTGGATTGTAATTTATTTTATACCAAATTGTTGTTAATAGTACCGACTAGCAAAATGCATTCGTTAGAAAAAACTCATGAGTACATTCGTTAAGACCTTGTATTTTCTAAAAGCAGTAGATTGAAAGTGAATAAATTTTAGGCGACATCTAGTGAACAGCGGCTAAAGTACATGATATACCTGAAGCAGGTCAAATATGTTTGATGTACACTATGGAATTCTGACAGTGAAAACTAGATGTCTGGAGGGTTTGCTTATTGAAAATTTTACTAGGAAAGTGTTATTCCGGTAATGATATTATTTTGTTGTTTTGTTTGAAATTTTCTGCAACCATTAAAATACAACACAAGTTATTGCTGAACAAATTTTTAATGTTCAAATAAATATTTTCAGTTTCGAATGAAGCTATAGGTAATTGATAAACATAAATGTATAATGCAACATTATAAATTCAACCTTTTTCATATCTATTCCTAATACATAAACTGAAGCAGGGTCGAACTGGGGTATTGGGCAATCGGCGATCCTTAGACGGCACCTTTTATTACTCAGGCTCAGGCTTATTATTCTTCGAAGATAACTGATAACAGATAACAGCGCTGATTGGCAGCCTGCCTCAGGCGAAGTTAGGATTATGACAGGAGGAGTTTGCAAAGTTAATTCAAAGTATATATAGTAAGTATGAATGGAAAATGTGATGAACAAGTAAGTAACAATTCATAGTTTTTTCAGGAAATCCATTTGTACCTCAGTATGTCTCGTAAATATTCACAGTTAATGTCCATAGGACATTATAACAGATCATTTGCAGCTCTGCAGGATATCCTGAATTATTGATACTCACCTCATTCCGAGGATGATTTTAGCCTCTTCCTATTTTGCTTATATCCGAATAATATCCAAAAGATATCGTAATTTTTATTAATATAAGACGTCTCAAGAAACATTACAACGTTGGTTCCTCAGGAATTCTACGTGTATTACTCAGGATAATAAGCTATACGGTATGTTATTTCCATTCTGTCCTTGAGGTAACCCGAGATTGTTATAGGACGATATCATGACCTTGTGTGACAACGAAATTTATTTGGAGATAGCTCTCGATTTATATTACGTGCATATCACAAGTGTTTCTTGGAAAACAAATTACAAATTTCAAGCAATCGTGATAATTTAGAACAAATTACATTACGTTCTATTTTATTTTGAATTACAAATGAGTATGACGATTCGGTTGTCGTCGTTTGTCATGAGTTGGAAGTTGTTGACCATGACGGGTGATTTTCATTGAATGCCAAACTGACCCGACCCGACAGCCTACTATAGTGGTCTCTGCAAGCTGGTCGAGTATGAAGTTGGGAGTTATGTATTTGTTCGTTTCAAAATTGTTTTCTTCCAGTTTCTTCTAACACCACCAGAATAATCTTGCATTTTACCCACAAGGAAAGCTGCTTCAACTATAACAGATTTAGAAAATGTCAACAATACGGATTTTCTCTAAAATGATAGTCATGAATTCTCAATGTTGAAATCTTATAATATATTTTTCTTGTGCAATAAAATGAGGTTTTGTCGACGGTAAGGATTTTGATAAAATATTCCGGAAAATAATGAAAAAAATTATTTCCTATAAATTGACTTTGGTAGTGAAATAGTTGGGGAGAAACGACAAATTATCTTTCAAAACCATAGAAGATGGATTCAAGGTATGCTTGCAACTTGCTTCTAATATGAGAAGAATGTATTTCATCAATACAGGAAGGGCGTTTTCTTTAGGTAAGGTATGACTCTAACGAAAACACTCATTCCACACTAGAACTGAAGTACTACTCGTATCTTTTGATTATCTGAAGAAAAAACTCATTCAGTCTTTTCTCACCTTCACAGTAGGTTTATGGACTGACATCTGACATCTATTAGAAAACAACTTCCCCTGGCTAATACCACGAATGGCGTTGAATTATATCCAACAGGTGTCAGTAAGGTAATTTGATTCAAAGTCAGTCTTCAAGTCTCTTACTATAGGTGTACTATCTTTCGACACGCCTTTCAATAACTAAGTTAGAACCATAATCTGAAACTCAGTTTCAGTAATCTTTCGCGTCGAAACACAGTGCCCTATTTCTCGTGTGGAGAAAAATGTTCTTTCAACGCTATTAATTCCAATTTTACCTGTCAAGTAAGCTATGATAACGGGTCTGAGCATAGGGACTTCAAAAATATTCAAGTGGGCCATAATGTTGCTGGTGATGTGTCGTCAGTATGACCATTGGCAAACCAGGAAGGTCCATTTCATAATGGCACTGTACCAGAACTTGTGGCTTTCTCGTAACTCTAAATTAGGCTAGAATCCTGTTGAGCATTCATTTTCCTATAAATTGATCTTTACTGGGTGATATAAAACCTATAATCTAAAATTGTGAGTAACCCTCAATCTGGAATTCACATTCAAATCGTGGAAGGGTGGCTGAATCTCTTGTTGAACTGTTCAACAGAAAAACCTGAGGAAATGAGATAATACTAAGAGCAGTTCTTCCATATTGAATGACGGAATCTAACCAAATTAGAAATATTTCATCTGAGAATTCATTTCAAAGACATGGTCGTGTTTGCTGCAAAGGAAAGAGTTAAAGTAAACAGCGAATTTGTGAAATGTTTGAATGGTAATAAAATACACAATGTATTCAATATCTGCTGGGATGATGTGTTCTCTGCACTGACTCCAGACTCTGCAATGAAAATTACCGCAAATGCACTGAAAACATGCACAGAGGGACGCCAAATATAGCACCTTGGGTAACAAATAGATTGCTGAATTCCATCAATAAAAAAAAAAACAAAATCTTCCGCCAAATGGAGAAACAACCGCAGAATGAGCTAAACAAAGAATATAAAACATATCGAAACAAGCTAAATGCATTGATTCATAAAGCAAAATCTAATTTTTACAAAAAACAAATCGATAATAATCAGCATAACTCTAAAATCTCATGGGATGTTACCAAACGGATATCAAATACAAAATAACCGAAGTTTGTTAAACATGAAAGAAAAAATCTGATGAAACGCAAATTTCAAACGCATTCAATTCATCCCTCGTAGAAACAGGCAGAACTCTTGCCAAGAAAATGTAAAATGACGGAAAATTTCGGAATGAAAAGTTCATACATTTTGAACTCATTCGTTTTTGAACCGATTGACTTAAGGAAAATAAAAATACAATACTACAGCTCAAGAATAACAAGGCAACAGGGTGTGATGATTCAAAATCGGAAACTATAATACTAATATCAGTCTACATTGAAGATCCCCTAACCCATATTCCCAATCGGTGTATCGAAGAAGGAGTATATCCTACTGATTTCAAAAAATCGATCATTATCGATTATTGCTAATTATCGTCTTATATCCTTAGTAATCCATTCATCAAAAATATTTGAAATGATTTTCTAGAAAGAAGTTTGTTTCGTATCTCAATAAACATATATAAAATAATATCAAATAGCCAATTTGGATTCAGGGGAAACTCATCAACTCAAGATGCTGTTCTATCATTGACATCGAAAGTTACCGATGCTTCAAATGAAAGTAAACCATCTCTGTGCATATTCATAGACTTATCGAAAGCTTTTGACACTGTCAGTCATCATCTCTTACAGTCTCTAGAGGACATTGGAATGCAGGGTAATATCTTGCAATTGTTTGAAAGTTATTTGACGGGAAGAAGTCAGAGAGGAAGAATTGATGACGTATTGAGTAGAAAAATAGAGATCGACTATAACGTACCTTGAGGATCTGTGCTGAGACCGATTTTATTCAATGTATATATAAACAAAATTTTCTCATTGAACAATGAGGGTGGTATAATTGGTTTTCTAGATGACACAGCCAACTTTAATGAAACTGGAATTCTTCAAAAATGAAGGTTGAAACGGAATTTTCTCTGATAAAACAGTAGTTGGATGAAAAGTTATCAACCGTTGATGTTTTTAAAACATATTACCTTCCATTCTGTGGTAACTCTGTCGGAATGCCCCTATTCTATAACATAATGATACACCTGCTGATGATACACCATTTCATATACAAGAACACGAAGTGAAATATGTGGGTATAGTTTTGATATTCATTCAAACTGTGATCTCCATATAAAGTACACAGTTAATAAACTGAGGAAAATCTTATTCAAATTCAGGGAATTCAAAAAAATCCTTCTGATAAGGTACTTGAAATACTTTGAACTATTCTCTTGTGGAAAGTCACATACGCTATGGAATAGTTGATTTTACTCATGTGCTATATTCTTTTCTGCGAAACAAATACTTGCACTCATCGCAGAAGTTCCTAATTCACTTTCACCATGTACTCATTTTCGTATTTAAAATATTGTAGTGAATGAAGTTATTAATATTATGATTATAATTCAATAAATGTCACGCACAAGCTCTATGAGCTTCAGTGACTTATCATGTTTATTTCTGTGCTTGTAATATGTTCGTCTTTTATCTTTTCATACGTTTTTTGAATAAATATTATTAGTATGATTTCATAGAATGGAAAATTAACATGGGTAGTAGTAGTGGGAAAGATTAAAACAATTTCAAAATGTAACCGCCATAATTAGAATAACAACTAAATTACCCAAACTTCTAATGACTGTCAACTACAAAAATAGTATTCTAAAGTCAGTTGAATAACTAAATGATTATAGGTATTTATTCATAAATATACAAAACGAGTATATATGTATATTTTGGTAATGGATAAAGCAATATATTGAGGAAAAAGTTGATAAGTTCATAGAAAAATTATAACAACAACAAAAATGACTGAACTTCGAGAACACTCAATCACAATTGACGAAGTATTGAAGAAACAATAAATAAAAATCTACAACAGATAGACGTTTTAGGAGCAGCATTTGTGAATAATGTGAATTAAACTCTAATTTGAATACGAGTCTTGAGATACAGCATACAACATTGAAATATTAGGAAAATGCCATTAACAAAATAAACCGAAAATATCACAAATCATTCAAATGAATCAATAGAAGATTCAACTGACAACGTAAAAGTGTAAGGGTTTTCCAAATTTTTTTCATAATGATTGATTGATTCAAATATTGAATAGCTTGAATTTTCTGCCCACCACAAATCTTCATTTTTTCTGTTCGTAATGCTTGTCAAAACGTCGTCTGCATACAATATCATCATACAAAATTGAACACTTTTTCTGTAAACCCCTCAAGTCCACAGGAAATAAATAATGTCGAGCAAAAACATATCGAGAATGCTGCCACACACACTATAAGTAAATTAAAATTTCTCACGCACTCTGGCCGTATCCAATATGTCGAGATGAGCTCATAGATCTGTACGAACCACCAGATATATGAACGTTTTACCCTTAAGCCATTCGAATCAAGTGATAAATGTCTTGTGGATTCTTGAATTGTATCAACCCATTCACTTATTCATGAGGTTTCAATTGATTCGTTTTTGGAGGATAAAGTTATGGAGAAAACGTGCTTCTTTCAAAATCGTCGTCTGATGAATTCAACAAGTGAGTTCCTACTATATTTTTGGAACGAACTCCTTTACATACATGAAATAAATGTTGTTGTTCATGATGGAGTTGAACGATGTTTGATGATTATATGTGTCATGTCGTAGTTGAGTGTTTAAACATATCAAAAACAATTCACAATAAAGTCGAACTTGACATCGACTGCCGAACGAGATATGTCCTCAAACAAGAGAGATGGAACATCAGCATACAGCATACATACCATACAGCGCTGTTTTGGCCTGCCAAAGGACTCATTAGTGGTGTAAGGCTGAACCATGATTTGCTTTGCTGGACTGTCCTCCTGCGTGAGTGGAGGCTTACAGGTATTTCCTCAATGAGAGGCTATCTATGGGAATATCAAAAATTAAAGAAGCTTCCTAAGGCAGTTGGTAACAAAGCGAAGCTTCAATAGCAACTGCCATTCTCTGTTTTTCGTGGCAGCTTCCATTGAAAGGCCTGCAGTTGCCAGTCGAAAGTGCTATTCGAGGAAATTAAAAACAATATGAACGCAAAAAGTGATTTATAAAATCATAATGATATGTGATATACTTCATTAGATTGCCCACTTTGCAGAGAAAACTGCCTTGTTTTTCATATTTTGACTAGTCGTTCTGATCCTTATAGGTTTCTTCAATATGAAAAATATTGAAATCAATAAACGAGTGAAGGTCCTGAGGGGTCGCCAGAATTTTTCAACTTGTAAAGTGGTCGCGTTTTGGAAAAGTTTGAAAAACCCTGAATTAGAAAACATTAGTGCCTAATTAATAAAAGTGACAAACTGGAAGTATTGTAAGGTTAACTTTTCGGAAACTACCAACATGAAATCTGTGTTTTGGTCACTCTGGATTACTTCTAAATAATGAATAACGTCCGTTACCTCAGGTTTATTCCTTTATAAAGGGTGATTCTCTAAGGTGGCTAACCCCTATAACTTTTTTTATTATTGGAGATAAAAAATTTAAATTTGGAGGTTGTGTATAATATCTTTTGACATATTTACTCGCTTCGCCGTACCTCCGGTTTAACCAGAAATGACCCCAACTTTCGATTTTCAAATGGGATATCTTATATATTTTTACTTATTTCGATCAAGAATGACATTCTGAGTCCAACAATACTTCACTCGTCAATATTTGACGAATGAAATCGTTTTTATTTCAATTTCTATTTATTTATCTAGAATGCCATGGATCGTGTGAATCGCTCCATTCTCGATCAAGTAACATGGGAAAACTACAACTGTGAGGCTTATGACTTCACAGTCGTTCGAAGAATTATTTCATAGTCGCAAATATGAATGTTTCCAGTTAACTTGATTTTTTCGAATGGAAAGGGGGTGGCTCGTCTGTTTTTTGTGAAAGATCATTTTCGTACGAATAATTTGATGCAACACACTTTCCTTTTATTTTCTCTATTGTTCCGAATAATAGCAAAAATGTCACAAATTAGTTTATTAAGGTTGAAAACTTCCAAAATGGCCTCCTCCTTGATCGCGGCAAAGTTCAACTTTTTCAATTGTTGCGGGCATCACATTGATTAGCTGTTCCTCAGTGATGTTCTGGGATGCCACCCTTACTATATGCTCTAGTTCTTAATGAATAGCTGATGTTGTATTGAAAACCTGATTTTTAATTGATTCCCAGAGAAAAAATCTAGCGGAGTGAGATCTGGTGATCTAGAATATGAAAAGGAAATAATACATTTACGTAAAAATATGACAACTCAAGAATGTACCTCGCAGGCCACTGAACAGGTCCATAAGTGCCAATCCACTTTTCTGGGAAGGCGTCATTCAGATGTTCTCTTACGACTTGAGAATTGTGAGGTAGCGCTCCGTCTTGTTGAAAATAGATATCATCTTGGTTAGCCAGTTCATCTTTTCTGTATTTAGTCGAAAACCAGTTGCAATAAGTCAATCTTCGGTTGCGATCGTTATCGTAAAGATTTTGGTGTAGTTGGTTCTTAAATGATCGATAATTATATTTGTGAAGAATTCTCCAAACAGAAGAATTACTTATATCACACTGGCCAATTGACGCCGTACAATTCACTCCAACATAGGCCAACACGTCTATTTCTTTTTCTTCACTGACGATGAAGTTATTGGCATTTTCTTTTGGTTCATTTCGCATTTTTCTTTCCAGTTTTGGAAAATAATGCTGAGTGGGATGGCGACGATTAGGGAACCTCTGAATTTGCTAGTTTCTAGTATTATTTGCCATATCTAATTATAAACTACACAACAAATGAATTTTCGAAAGTGACAGCATATTCATTAGACTATTTGTTTAGGTAGTCCTAGCAACAGCTTTAATTGTTTGTCACGGATAACTAGAATTCCCTCATCATTTCATATCTGCAGTCGACCCAAATTGCACAAAAACACCAAACGCCACGAGAACTCCACAATCACCAGGAGAATTCCGATGCAATCCCCGAAAGGATATTAAAAGCCTTCGACCGATATTCTTAGATTGTTTTCGATGACAAGGCAGCACAAAGCACTCAATATATCGCACACTTAACCCAATAATCCAAATAAATCGTCGAGTCCGCTTCTGGAAGATTCGATATGAATATTAAAAGTTCGGCGGGGCACGCCGGAAAGTGGGTCACGACGTGCAACTAGGACGGTGACCGGGTCAATATATTCTCCAGGTGAAAAGGATAACGAACCAAGCCAAGGCCAGCCCGGATAGGCCGGAATGCATTCGGCCATATTACAACCAGGAAATGAAGGCGGACGTACTGGGTGGGGAGAATAGGGAAGTTCAGGATATTATGGAACGATTTTCTACAAGAGCCTCAACAATGTTCCATAATTTGAAAGGATGGAATATCATTATGAATATAAAATAGTAGATCTTCTGCAAAGAGATGTGGAAGTTACCAAAAGCTGGTTGGATAAGTACCAATTAACCCTGAATATCAAGAAAACACACTACAACAGAAGTTAATAGACCAACCTTTGGTAGTTCGAAAATTAATAACATCAACGGGAAAATTACAGAGGTAAAATAAATCAATTACTTAGGAGTTATAATAGATAAAACTTGAAATGAGTTAACCATATTGACTATCTAAGAAATAAAGTGAGAAAGCTTATAAATAAGGTGTATGAATAATGATAGATCCTTTCTAAAAATCTCCTTTTATCAATTTACAAATCATTGGCTGAATCCTCTTTTCAGTATGGTATTCTAGTATGGGGTGGAATGTACAAAAATGCACCACAAAAATAAATATAATTCGAAATTATATTCTGATAATAATATATAGGAAAACAAAACGTCATCGAACAAGACTACTCGATAATGAAAATGTTGTTGACATGAAATTTCTATATTTTCAAAGCCTTACAAATGCAAGCAACCTAAGAATCATCCTTCACATGACTATAGAACTAGAAGTGCTACAAATCATCACTTAAGAATTCTCAACTGCAACAAAAATATAGTTCACAGATATTTGGCATATACCCTACCTAAAGCATTCAACCTCATTCCTTTCGGTATGGAAGGGGTAAAAACTTTCAAGAAATTTAGTGTTCTATCAAAAATATATTTACCATAATCATCATACTTTTTTACAATACTAAATAAGTGAATTGTTGCAAAATTCACATTCTTCACTGACATATGCCTATGAAATTATCACTATGTATCAATATTAATCCTAAACCATTATATTATTCGAAATGAAACTAATTCGAAATCTGCGTATATGATTAAGGTAATCAGAGAATTATATTATATATCATTATATAATAATATTATTATCACTACTGTAGAAGCTCATGCCTAGAACAGTTTTGTTCATATATAAGGTTAATTATTCCAATACAGTTTCTCGAAGTAATTGAAAATTTTTAGAAATAAGCTTCCATTCAAGCCTCCCCAATTTCATTGAAAAACCGAAACAGGTCTCATTTTGAATAAAAAGTGTATTATATTGGAAATAATTTGTGCCTATCTACTCTGCAATCATCAACCTGTTCGGATCACATTTTTGTGAGAGCAAAAAGTAGAAATTATGAGAACAACATGCTATTTCAAAATCACCAATCACTGATCGTCATCCCGATAATGCTGAACTTCATTTTTGAATATTCTTCAATCGGTTCAAAATTTATTTTCAAAGTGACCAAAATTATTGAAGTGGAAACGATCAGGAGAAAATCATTGTCCCATCTCCAGAATATGTTCCGCTAACCCCGATGCTGCCATCTGTCTTCTCCTTATACAATTCACGATGTTCATTTTTTCTCACATCTAGGAGTCCTGAGGTTTCACCTATGTAACTTTTTCCGCAGGAACAAGGTATATTGTAAACACAATCTTCCGTTCTTTCAACCGTATTTTCGGGTTGAGTTTGTGTCAGAAGAGATCTCAATGTGTTGGTAGTTCTGAAAGTTGTTCCTACATTATACTTATAACCAGTGCGTCTCAATTTCTCAGACAAACCGGGTACCTACAGAAGGTATAATGTAAGTTGTGAGGTATGTGTATTGTTGCTGGATTTGTGGTGATTGTGAGATCTACATATGTTGCTTTTACCAATTTCATCGAGAGCCCTTTCCACAAACTGCTCCGGATATGCGTTTTGCTCCAAAACTGTTTTAATGATAGTTATTTCCTATTTCATATAATGAACTGAATTGCAAAATGTCTTTGCCCTATCATATAAACATCTAACTATATCTTTTTTGACGCTAGCGTGCTGATTATATTTATAGTGGAGATATCTTTTGGTATGAGTATCACTCGTATCAAGAGTATTATTCAATTTTTTATCATAACATCGTGAAAAGGAAGCTGATTTTGAATATCTCTCTCTAATGTAAATTTTATCGTTGGTTCTCTTGAGTTCAAATAATTTAAAAAAACATTGATATCATCTGGGATATGATTCCAGATAGCGAACACATCATCAACATACCTCCACCATATCTTTGGACTATTCTGGTAAGTTTCGATATATGTTTTCTCAAAATGCTTCATGAAAATGTTACTCAGAATCAGTGACAAGGGTGAGCCTATTGCCATTCCGAATTCTTGTTGATAAAAATCCTCTTGAGGACTTGAGATGGCTATGATGTATCACTCAGTGTTTCAAAATAGTCGAATCATACTGAGATAAAACTATATAAAATACCCATAATTCTATTGGAATGAATATAATCCATTTTCAATACTCGTTCAAATCCGCCCCAATCTCCCCTTGATAAATCTTTCAGTGTTCAATTGTCGTTTTAGTTGTGAGCAACGCTTCCTGGATGGGAATACCTCTGAGACGTCTCACTCGATATCTTCCAGGTGAAAGGCCAACAAACTGAGGCCAGAGCCTGGAGTGAATCGGGTCCATTCAGCTCGAATATAGGAAATAGCAAGCCGACGATAGAGCCACATGTATTATTCAAATGTTGATGGTTGTAACTATTGTAAATACATCGGTGATTATGGTTTGACGGTGAGAAATGTGTCCGTGTGGACTGATCGATTTGGGTCATCGGATGTTTTTTATAGTGGTAACACAGATACAAACGAATAGAGTGCTGCTGTTTGTTCTATATTCGACTGTAAAATGATCGTGTTCAGCATTGTATGATTTAGTCGTGATTTATTATTTATTGAAAGAAATCCGACTCAGGTTCATCTCAGGATATTTTGTTCCAAATACACATGGAATTTTTTGAGGACAAATCACAAGAACTACAGGAAAATCTTGACAAATGATTTTACACAATCTAAACTACCAACATTTTGATGGTACCAACAGTGTGATAAAAATGTCATGTAACTGAGAAGTTACTTCAAATTTGCCAGGCTAATTCAGTGGAGATGGAAGCGGTGTTCTTTGGACTGACTTGCCAGTTTCATATTATGCTATGTGTCAGGCAAGGATCTTGAAATTTATTTTGGCTGGACGCCAGAATTTTTTGTTTACATAAAAGGAGAAAAATTCAAACTTCCCTTCAAATTGATAACGGTAACTTCCTTGTATGTTGAGCAAAACAATAAAATAACCAAATGTATATGGTATATATCAAGATGAATCTTTGATTTTAACAAATGAATATGTATAAAATCTGGTCTGGTCACTGACGTAGGTTCTACGAACTGGTTTTGTGCTGAGGTAATGTTGGGCTTTGCTTTTCACCCCTTATGTGGTGGCTTCTATAGGGCTCCTATATTCACTCTTTGAAAGACACATGGGCTTCTATATTCATCCCTTGGATGGTCACCTATCGCTTATATTCACCCCTTGTCAATATTGGGGGAGTCGTTTCATGAAAACGAGATGCACTCAATTAGCATCTGACCAGAGAAATTAACACTGAACATGAACCTTGGATGTCTGATAACCAGATAACTCTTTCAGCGTATGTACACAAATGAAAGTCATGAACAACAGTTCTACAATGACAATTCAACAAGTTTCGAGACTATTATCCATTACTGAATATATATTTAAAGCTATTTACACATGTGTTTAAACTATGAACTAACAATGTTTACTAACCAATATAATATTCACAAGTGCTTTGGGAGAAAAAAATTATACTGCAAAGATATGAATCAAAACATCTGATGTGACGAGAAGAGTTTCAAAAATGAAGATAATCAATTATTTTCTCATGAGATTTTATGTAATCCAAGTTTCAAGAGGATTGACTCAAAATGAATATTTTCAACGAAAGGCAATAATGCAAGGGGGCATTCGATAAAAATAAAGGTGATAATATTCCACTTTCAAGAATTATCTCCACTGGACCTGGCGGCTCAGATGAAAATTACTCTAGGTGAGATATAACACACAATTACAGATATTTAAAATGATGAAATGTGTTCATTGATACTCACCCAGAATCATCTCCAGCCTTGATTCACAGGATACCATGTGGCGTACTGCGCTTCTACCCTCAATTTTTCAACCAGGAACAACTTTCAGCCTCTATCAGGAACAAATCGATTGAAGCGTTTTGGAATTATATTCCTCGTGGAACCAGATGCTGTGAAAATAAAAATGCAGTCAAATTCTTAAAAGTGAGAAATTTTCGTCGTGAAAAGTAAATTAATACACCCCTGGCGATAATAACCTGAAAATATCTAGAAAAGGAAACAATAATCAGTTGAATCTTGAACGATCAACAAGATTAACTATGATATGGATTGTATGAAGCCATGCACATTTCCATTCTTCTGATAGCAGAAAAATAAGGTTATAAATAATTAGGAACTCTCCTTTCACGCACCTGATGTTCTGTTGAGAATATGAAACACTTTTTACAATCTTCATCTGAGAAAAAGAAGATATGTTTAGATATTTCTAAACGATATATTACAAATCAGCGATCAAGAAACAAAATCAATCCAGCTACCTTTATCGATCGACAAGAATAGAGAGCAATCACCCTTCGACTCGAGAAAAATCGAATTCGGTTATGCGTGTTTCATTCATGTCAAATGGCCCAAAGTTCAGATTGTGTTCTATAAAACTGTATGAGTATGATAGTTCGGCTATCCTCCGCAAGATGCCCTCGTATGTATGAATTAATTGTTATCGATTCATAGAATGAATCAAAATGCTGAATTCTCACTCTAGATCACTAGATAGTGGGCTCATATGAATAATAGATTTAATTATAAATAATGTAACGTTTAATCGTTACAGTCAACAGCATAAAATGCTGGGTATAACTTTCGACGAATACTCAATCTGGACCCCACATATCGACAACCTATGCACAAAACTGAGAAAATCGTGCTACTCTTCAGGGTTAATGGCAAAACATTAGAGTGAAGAGATGCTACTGATTCTGAATCATGCCAATCTCCACTCTCACCTGAAATATAGCATTTTGAACTGGTGAATTACTCCTCTGTAAACAGAGTGTTCACTCTTCAAAAATATGCCATACGAAAACTGGCTCAACTAGACTTTAGAGACTCGTGCAGAGTTTTTTTTTCAATTAAACATTTTAACAGTGGCATGGACCTGTATCTTAAAAGCCTGTGTGCAAATTTTTATACAAAGTTCCTAGCAATATGGCTGAACGCTTACATGACCATAACAGTAGAGGAAAATAGTTGCTACAACCATTACCATCGTACAGTGCCCTCTTTCACGAAAGTTATGAAGAGAATGGATGCAACTTTTTCAATATTTTGCCCGCGACTGTGAATAACTTCAAAAACATATGACAAAACAATCCATATTACAAAAAATTGTTACACTTCCGAAGAATTCTTCAACTAGTTCTCAGAGTTTTTTCAATCTTTGTGTCTGTTTGTAAATCACTTATTATCTACTGTATACAGGTATTTATGTAATATATTTTGTAATTCGCCCATTGACGTCTTTCACAATAATTTTGTCATAGTGAGTATTTAACCCACTTGTATCACTGTGTACAATTCCATTAATATCAATTGAAATAAACTGATATTATCACTGTTATTAATATTATTAATACCTCAAGAACTCATAGCTGAACATAATGTAGCAACTAGTGACGGTTCTTGTCATGGAATCGCTAAGTAATCTAACAACTGGAATTGATGTGCTAACACACAGGAATTATAATAGTTAAAAACCACAACTGAGAATACTTTCAACAACATGGACTTTGGCCTCTACTTTCGTCAAGTTAGAACAGCCTGATTAATTTCTAAGCAGGAATGCAAAAAGATGCACACGTTTTTCTGATAATAGTTTATTCAAAAGTTTTGTCCGTGTTTATAAGTCAACTCTGAGCTGTTATACTCATATATCATTGAATACTGATTCAATTCAATCGAAATAAGCGTCATTTGAAGACAGAAAAAATTCAGACACCATCCCATAAAATATCAATATTTCAAGTCTGCGGTCGCCACCGAATTATCTGTCGAACCGATAGCAATGAATTCGGGTTTTTTCCTTTAATTTAATTGTCAATTCAATCACAAAAAGTCTGCGTTGTCTAGCTATACAATACATTCGCTTTCCCGGATTTCTGGATGTGATTTCCAGTTTCCATCTATGTTTACACGCACCAAAAACATTCCACTAAGTAAATATTTCATTTTGGCTAATTGAATTCCTAGCAGAAAAAAAGTGCTGTTCACAAAGTACCTCGTTTATCAAAGAAACTTTCTACGTTCTTTAGGATGGTTTGTGAGAAGAGAGTACGTGAATTTTCCGCAGACGAGCAAGCGGCAGGATACAAATTACAGGGATTCTCGAATATGTATTGCTGTTCTGTTGATGGAAGTGGTTTTCTAATCAACTCGAAATATAGTGATATCATTCAGGTTCGTAAGTTTCTGACAAAAAAGTTTTATCCACGAGTTTTATTAAAAAAAGCTAGCTCAGATATGTCCTTTGCTGTTTATTCATTATTCAACAAACACAGTCTAGATATTACAGTTACAAATAATTACAACTATTTATCTCGAATCAAAGAAATTGTTTTTGTGATACTCTCTATCGGATATTTATTATTATTTATTACTATAAATTACATCATTAATAGATTTTTTGATGTTCCTGTTATTAACAACTAAGAAAAATATCAGCTGATTTTGAAATACAATTTTGTCAATTTTTATGAAGTTTATTCTTTAAGCAAGTGTTGTAGTGCATTATTTTTCATAAGAATGCATAATTCATTAGTAATTTGATAATAGTATATGCTCTGAAATTTGTGTGAATTTTAATCTACCAAGAGAATAGATTTTACATTCGCTGACCTTCGAGACAGACCAAATGTTGACGTGCTTAATGCACAGATAAATGCACACTTCAATTATAAAATATAATTAACTTACTGATGACTTGACCGTGTGTTGTAGTGAGATTTTGCTTTATTTGTAGGAGGCTGCTCACTTTCTAAATTATCACAGTCAGACTTTTTCATTTTTGATTATTTTCAAAAATAATTCATTTATTTAAACACAGATTATGTATACTGCAGTGAACACATCACAATGCAATAGAAGTATCCAAGCTCAATGTGGCGAGAGAGCATAACGCCGAACCAGTGAGAAGAGTATCGCACAGTCGCTTGCGCATGGCGACAAGTCACCATGCCACGCCAGCAATACGGTTTTACGTGCGATATATATAGATATTTTACATGAAAAACCTCTTTCAATTCGGGTACAAAATGCAAAACTCGTCGAATAATAGATTGAATACATCTCAACAACCTCTGATACCCAAGATCAGAATCCACAGCGCAATATGGTGACAGTCTGGGGTAAAATCGATAGATAAAATACAGTAAAACCTTGAATATTCCAGAGAAGAAAGGACACCCGATCAGCCAACTGAACTTAATTGAAATCGGAGTTTAACCGTCCTTCAAATTGAAATTTGTAAGATCCCATATTATATCGAACGGTTTTCTAATGCAGAATATATTGGAAACCATGTTATTACCGAGATGGGAAAATACAATTTGTGGATTTCGATTTATTAGGTGGCATATGTTTCAGAAGTTAATTTTCCTCAATATATAATTTATTTTATGAGTCGGAACAAATCGGCGGTATTTGTACAAACACAACTTTGTGGCATATAATTCCAAGATGAAGAATATATAGAAGTATAAAAACAAGGGTTAGCGAAATACATTTTTGAAAATGCTTCTGATTGTAAGTAGATATCTGCTAACACTAAATCGAAATAATTATACAAATAGGATAATGATTTCAATGCAGACACAATCCAGAAGTTAGTCAGAAAACAAAGCCTCATACAAGTTCACGTACAGATTAATACACCTCCAGATCAAACAATCAGATATCAAGAAAATTGTAACTTTAACATATTTGTTGGAAGGACAGAGACAACTGCCAAATCTAAGCGATACGGAAATTTTGCACTATACAAGCAAGGGTTAAAAACTCAATTATTTGGAAACCTAAGAAATTCATAAGCATAAGCATTGCGAATGTAACCTGCTAAATCGATCTAGTTTACTACCTGGTTTTCAGATTAGCATCATAAACGACATCATATAGTCAATAGCCAAAAAGGGGCTAAAAATTGAATTTTGGAAAAAATTAATAGCATCAATGAGAGTACAAAATCCTCTGTCGATCATTATACATGAAAAAGTAAAATAAATGTTTATTGAGATATAAAGCTACAAAAACACATGACATCAAAACGGCCAGAATTTTTGAAACAACTGAATTCCTCCTGCTGCTATTACCACTGTTTCGAACTATCTATGTCCGTAATAATACGGGTGAAATCTAGTATTACTACTTTTTTTTTACTTTAATAACTCCATTATCAATTCATAATCATCACACTTCATAATTATTGCACTTATTTTACTAGTTCACCGTTATTTTTAACCTTGTCGCTTGTCCTAACTAATCTTACATCATCTTCGGCGGCGTAATAATATTTGCAATTACGGATTATCATTATACAAATAGGAATTTTATGTTGCATTGCATGTAAAAATAAAAAAAGTTTCAAATTGGACATATGAAGTCTTCCAGTCAAATAGTTCTCAACATTTTTCAGATAATAATAATCATACAGTTTCTCATCAACAGAACAATATTATTGAATAACAGATATAATCTTTATACGACATACTGAAAATATCAAAAACCTTTATTGAACTCTATTGAAAAATGAAGTAAACGAACCAAATACTATTTTCAATATATAAAATATATCATTTTTGTGGAAGTAATATAAATCAAATATATAAAATAAATGATACAGACAATTTACGACTGTAATGCCTAATGTGGTTCTTTGTTAATTTTTGGTCCCTAAATGCGAAAATGATAGTAAAAATTTCCTAACACGTAAGATCTTTGAGTTATGATTTTTTTCACAAAAATTTAATGAACATAACATTCTAAATTTGCTTTCCGTCTAAAACAAGTTTAAGGCCGTTCTACTCCATAATAGTAACAAAAGATCCTCTATTCCTCTTGCACGTGCAGTTGCCATGAAGAGAACACACGAAAGTTTGTCACTTATTCTAAATGGAATAAGTTATAATACGTAAAAGTGGTAAATATGTGGTGACCTAAAAGTCATAGGACTATTACTAAGTCTTGAGGGCGGCTTCACGAAGTTTTGCTGTTTTCTTTGCCTTTGGAACAGTAGAGGAACACAGAGCCATTATCAAGTAAAACAATGGCCTCCGAGAGATAAATATATTCCAGGTCAAGCTAACGTGAAGAGTCAACCACAGAAACGTTTTGTTACCTCCATTACACATCAAACTTGGGTTAATGAAAAATTTTGTAAAAGCATTAGACAAAGATGGTGATGCGTTTAAATATCTCGAACACGTTTTTTCAAAATCAAGTGATGCAAAACCCAAGGAAGGTATATTTGTTGGACCACAAATTAGAAAAATACTAAGTGATCAACAGTTTGATCAAAAATTAAGTAATGTTGAATTATCTCGGAGTTTTTAGGGATCGAGAGAGTAAAAAATTACCAAACACTGGTAGAAAAACTACTTGAAACCTACTGCAGAATGTGATGTCGCATGTCTCTCAAAATCCATTTCTTGCACTCCTATTTGAATTCTTTACAGAAAATTTGGGTACTGTTAGTGACGAACAAGGGGAAAGGTTCCACCAAGACTTACTGTAGCAACGTTTCCAAAGCAGATAGGATGCAGCAATGATGTGGGTACTATTGTTTGTTCCTTATGAGGGAAAACTATGAAACATATAAACGAAAGTCAACATTTGCAAAAAGGTTATCCCCAAAAGACTTCATTTGGATGTTTTTTCATGTGTATTGTAAATAAAGTCTGTTATTCTCGAAATATATTGGTTTTTTCTTCTATATCATCATTGTTTGGCACACATTTTAAGCGAGAAGAAATAGCTATGAAAATTGAGTCTTTGGATAAGCTGAATGCGATAGCTGATAAAGGTATCACCTACAGATCAATAACTTTTGATTTTGAATCAAATCTTGTCACCTTCCGTATTCGGGATGTGATAAGATTTATTAAAAACGTAAACTCATGTTTACAATTTCACCTTTATGGATGCAGCCAAAAATGATGGTTTTTGTTATTTAATGGGATGAGTGCAATGGAAAAAAAGGGTAGTACTGGTGACATTAAAGGAGTCATTTTAGAAAATGTGTTCAATGTTAAAGTTAATACCCAAAACGAAAAAGTCAACTGGCTGCATATTGAATGGATTCGAGTTCAGAAGAGCAAGCCAACGATTATTCATTACAAGTACGATATATCCGAACAATCCTTCTCAGAGATTAACACACATAAACTACCAACTACGACAAGAATGAAGCAAAAAACGACTTTGGATTGGTCATCTCTAGCTTGGCTGAATACGTTGTTGGACAGCATATATGCGGCTTCTTTGAATTTCCTCCTGAATCAGTGTTCCTCCTTGTGTATGATCTCAGCTTGGGACCACTCGATGTTATGTTGATGAGTCCAAACATGCTCTGCTATTCCTGATTTACTGGTTTCCC